>SNQJ01S0012972.1:56664-73821 GCA_010110895.2 Picea sitchensis
CGCGCTCCATAGCCACCAACTTGGACCCCTTGCCATTAAAGACAGAAAGGTCGGGGGGGTCTGATATTCAATGTCGGTCGAAGATCTGAGTGCATCTCACTCAACCACATATATGAGTGCGCTCTTTAGCCGCAACGCGCCCAAACTGCCAAGTTGCCAAAGACTTAGGATAAAAACATAATGTGGGTCGCGCCAAGACCCCCTTCCTCCCTTTTTTCACCAAGGGGTTATTTCCTAAGGAAAAACCCCATTTTATCAAAACTTGTGCTAACACCTGCTATCCCATCGAGCCTTCAGGTGGTTTTCCTCTGCCACGGCCTGTCCTTGACGTGTGACACGCCATTCAGGGGAATTACACATCAACTTTAACATAATTGTTTCCTAGAATTTAATTTACATATCTTCTAAAAAAAAATTAATTAATTTCTAAATTTTTTATTTGGAATTATTTCTTGTTTCTAAAGGTAGAAAAACCTATCATAACTAAGTTGTTAATCCAAAATGAGGACAATTAGTATTGGTTATTATCCACAAATGCACACTAAGTCACCACTATCATTCAAGCAAAACCATACCATTTGAAATAACCCATTGATGGTTTATAAGGGGGCATAATTTTATTCCTACTAGATACCTCCAGGTCCTGAGTCATTAACCTGTTCCTTACGTCTGAAAAAGATGAACTCTTAGTCAATCAAGAATAATTTTAAGTCTTATTCCGAGAAAGTCAATATCCCTTATAGTTATTGGTAAGACTATCACTAATAAAATCATATACTTTTTAATATCATTTAACTTTAATCTCATATATATAACCAAACTATTGTAACTTAACCTTCTATAATTATAAATAAAAATATTTGTTTAATTACATTGAATAAAAAATAAAATAAATAACCTAATCCCTCACCTTCCTTTGTTTAAATAGGTCATGTAGGATTTCTTAATATGCTAGCATATATGCATAATATTTTGGTTGTTTAAATAGGTCTATGTAGGATTTCTTAATAAGCTAGCATATATGCATAATATTTTGGTTGAACTGAAAAATATTCCCAAAAAATCCACCATATTTAGGACTCACGTGGTATTTAGGATTTACAGATTTAATGTATATTTTTAGGATTTACAAATTTAATGTATATTTTTTTAAGTCTTATTAAGTATGATTTGTAATATTACTAGCCAACCAAGAATTGCAAATACGAATATCAACCAAGTAAAAGACAAATTATTTATATATATCAAAAAAAAATATAAGAATTCTAAAAATTGTTTTTTTAAACATTTTTTTTTAATGAGAACATAAATGCATGCCATCTCTTTGTGAGTCGTTGGTTGTAGAAGTATTACTATGTCTTCTCATCTTCTTAATATTGTTAAAGAAATATAGGAGACGCACTCAAAATAAAACCAAAGAAACATAATTAAAAAACATAAATAAATAAATATTAATTTATATTAAAGATAAATAAATATTAATATTAAATTAATTATTTATCTTTGTAAATTAAAATAAAAGCATAAGTTATTTAGATTGAGAAATAACATCTAAGAGTTTTATTTGTTTTGATGAGTGATGGAGTGCGTAAATGTTGGAGGTTTCAAAACTTTTTTCACAATATTTTTTCAAAACTCATACAATAATTTTTTAATTATTGTTTTTTTAGTATCAGTAATAGTTACAAGCAATTCAAAAAAGATTGGATTAAAAAATTTAGTATTTGACTTAATTAATTACATTAAAATTTATAATAATAATAATAATAATATTATTATTATTATATATATAGTTTTTAAATATTATTTTTAATAGGTAATAATGATTTTTTTTTTAATTTAAATTAATGATTTTTCGATATAATGGTGGTGATTTTTTTTTTTAAATAAAAAAGGGGAGTTTCCTATTACTTAGCTTTTAGAGTACAAAAATGCCACATGGCAACAATCTGCAATTGTTTTGCCAAATTAGCGGAAACTGAAACATGTGGCAGACTGTGATGTCATTAATCAAAATGACAATCCGCCATCTGCCCTGCCAAACAGAAACCAGAGAAGGTGGTGGATTCGAGTTCTTTCTGAACTGTGTTATGCATCTAAGAAAGACTATCAACTGAAAAAATATGACAGAGCTGTAAAACTGCATCATCGCAGTACAAAGAGTTGAGTTGAGAGTGTGCGAGGTGACCATAACAGAGAAATTACACATTTTCACCTGGGGGCATGTCGTCCAAAGCGTCGTTGAAGGGGTCGTACCTGAGCTGGAGCACGAAAGGCCTCACACAGGTCGGGCAACGTTGGGCTGCTGGTGCATTTGAGAAGGCATCATAGAGCATGTCAATCTGTTGGTGCATGAGGGTGTCCCGGTGTATTTGGTCAGCCATTTGGTTCCTTAGCTCGAAGACGAGCTCGAGCTGCTCCGGATGGAAGAAAGGTGGTGGAGCCTGGCAGAAATCAAGGAGAGTTGTGAGTGGTGGAGGTGCCAATACTGGGTGGCCCTCCACCTCTTCACCTAAGTCCACCAGTGTCGCATCCAAAGCCTCGACCGCCTTGACCTCCTCAGCCACTATCCCAACTTGGTTGTTTGTGTTCTAAATTGAGGCCGCAGAGTCCAAATGGAGGAATTCCTCTGGGAACTCCTCCTCAATTATACATGTGGCCTCTTCCATGGTTGTTGGGACGCTTGTGCTTGTTGGATTATGGTTGGGGGGTTGCCAGTCATCCGACACTGTGAAGAGGAGGGATTCTGGAGGAACCTGGATGGGTTCCTCCAGAATCTCCTCCTCAACGTATGCCATTGGCGGTGTTCCTGATTTCTCTTATCGTTGAGTCCGAGAAATGGATAGGGCACGCTCCTGCCTCTGCACATGCCTCTATCGGGCAGCTAGACTAAACCAAGTTGGGTCGCGCCTCGGCTTGCCTCTTTCCCTTGGCATGGCGAAGCCAAGAAGTCTAATAATTCATTGGGCAATTTCAATGTGAGCCGACTAGACACAGGTCTTGTTCTAAGAGAAACTAGGGTTATGGAGTGCAAGGGAGAAATGGAGCCAACCTCGTCTGAGCGAGAGTGATAATCCAAGGCCCTACATTACCACTATACCAATTCCCCCACTGCAGTTACACCTTGTGGACGCCATATTTCTCACGCGAAGGAGTTATCCTCCCCTTCTCGACGGGTAGTAATGGCCTCCCTCCATTCAAGAATGAGGTGAAGGGTGTCGACCTACCATATTAATGGCTTGGGTCTGGCGCAGGCTATGTGGTCTCTCGTTGCTACGTGGCACCCCATCTGGGATTGGTGATGGTGGTGATTAATGTTTACTAAGATCTAATTTGGTTTATGGAACCTTAAGAAAAGTAAGGAAGTAAGGAATTACTTGTTTTGCTTTAAAATTTTATCTATGTACTTGAAAATCTTTAAGAGAAGCTTTTTAAATAGCCATAGTTTTGATGAGTTAAAATGTTAGGAAGGGTATTAATAAATATTTGGAAATTTTGATTTTGTGTGAATGTATGAAGGACATTTTAAGAGAAAGTATTTTTAATCTTCAACCCTCTTAGTGTCACAAAGATGACAAATTCTTTTGACTCGTGACATTTTGGGAATTATCCAATGCCCTATTTCACTATGAGCTCATGAGAGTTTGTTTTTATTTTAGCAATGTTGATTTTCTTCTTTATGCTAGTGAAAACAAAGAGACACTTTATACTTTTGATTTTCTAGACTAGGGTTGACCATCTTCTTATAATATCTTTATTTTATTTTATCTTCTAATTCTTTATCTTTTTTCTAATAGAAAATTTGTTCAATTATATTAGAAATAAAATTTGTTTACATCTTGCAAATCCATATCTAGGATCGATCCAAAGAGTACTCTGACCAGAAAGTTCAAAAAAGTACTAGAAACACATCCCTATAATACGAAACAATGATCATAACAAAGAGATCACCCAGATCTTCGACAAAAAGACAAAAAGGCAAATAGTTGAAGCAGATATGCTAAAATTGGCACTGAAATACAAGATATAAGCCCCAAAATCATAAGACTAGTGAAGGCTAAGATGTCTTATGGGTCCTTCAGTGCCATTGGTCCAGAGTGCCTTCTGGTTCTCTTAGTGCCTGTTTTGAAAGAAGATTTTCTTCCATATTAAAATTTCTGAAAATATGTTCAAAACTGATGGAATGAAAAAGTTTGATTAAGTCCTTGATTCTGGATTTCCAGCCCTCGATTGCATAAGCCTAGAGATTTCCTCTGTTGGACAGCCAATCAATTACAACTTTAGAGTCACCCAGAAATTGAAGACGATGTAAAGACAAATGATATGCCAACATGAGAGTAGCCCAAACACCCAGAAGCTCTTCTCTTGTGTTTGTGCCTCCTCCAGGGTTATAAACCCATCTTATGACCGGTAAATCTGAAGTTTTTAAAACTCCTCCCACTCCGCAAGTAGTTCCATCAAGCTTAGCTGCCCCATCAAACCATGATATAGTTGTATTACTGAGTTGAGGGATCAGAATGTCTCTTAGGAGTCTATCTTTAAGAGGAGCTAAGACTTTATTTGAAGTGCCAAAGTCTTACAAATCACTGCATGGAGAGATGGAGTAGTTTCCTAAAAAATAGCTTTGTTCCGCTCTAACCAAATAAACCAACAGATTTGTGCAGGTATCGAAGGAGGGATTGTCTTATCCTCAAACCAAGTCTTAAAGAAATCAGAGAAGGTGTTACCTTTCCAGCTGTTTTTAAAACCCTGACCAATAATCACTCTCTCCCAAACCAACTTGGTAAAGGGACACTGCAAAAAAAGATGATTAATGTTCTTTGAATCATGTTTACAAAGGTAGCATTGACTTGGACCTTCCCATCCTCTAGATTGAAGAGTATCCCAAGTGAGAATTTTTCCTTCCGCTGCCAGCCAAATAAACAGTTTTATTTTTAGTTGAATATTCCACTTCCAGATAGACTGCCTCCATCCACCAATTTTTAACAGGTCCTTGGTTGAGATTAAGGCCCAATAAATATTTCTTACTGTGAGATATCCAGATTTATCTTCACCAATCCACATCAAATCATCTTCTAAATCCTGTAAGTAGGCTCCAAAATCAAAAAGAGCCCATCTGCATTGGTCCCATTTTGTGGCTATGTCACCAGAAAATCCCAACTCACTGCTACTAAACCAATAAGAGGATGATAACTATCGGTCGGTATGCCTCTTGGCCTGAGCAAGAGTGAAAATATTATGAATTCTTAGTGTTGACAGAAGATTAATAGAGAGAAAAGATTTTTCTCCCAACCCTAAAACCTATCTTTACCAAGAGCGATGAGTTGACCCAAGCCCGGATTCCAACTTAACCAATGTGTGATTAAGTGAACAGATTTCAATAGACCACTCTAGATTCTTGAGGCCGCCTTTTGATGGAAAGTTGGGGATCTAAACCAATTTTTAACAGTCATGCGAGGGAGATACTTATCCTTAATAACTCTATGTCATATTCCATCACGCATTAAAAATCTCTAGAGTGAGTTCACGGCCAAGGATTTATTAAATTCATAGATATTTTGAAGACCCCAACCACCAAATTTCTTTGGTAAAGTAAGTTGTTCCCATTTGCAGAGATGGAAGTGATCAGATACATTGTTTCCTTTCCATAGAAAATTAAACATCATTTTTCTCAGATTATTTAAGACAGAGAATGGAATAGCCACCAGTGACATCCAGTAAACAGGTTGGCTTTCTAAAACAAACTTTAATAATGTGAAGCGTCCTCCCATAGACAACCATCTATAACACCAATTATTGATCTTTTTTTCCATTTTTTTTAATAACCAGCTCTAGTCTTCAGTTCGATGTAGCCCAGTCTTGAGAAAATATCCAAGCTATTTGAAACTCGATGCTAGATCAGAGAAAGTACAAGGAAACATGGATTTGAAAGGATTTAAACCCTACTCCGACAAGCCTCCTTGGAGGAAAGTGGTCTTTGTTCCATTTACCTGTAACCCCGATGCCAAGCAGAAGGATTTTACAATCTTATCAATCTCCCACCATTCCTACATAGTGGCTTTTGTCATAATAATCACATTATCAACAAGTAAAATATGGTGAATATTTATGGTTCTAGAAACTTTGATACCAGTCAAATTCCCTTCCCGTTGACTTTCCTTTAATAACAGACTTAGTCCTTCCATAACCAAAATAAAAAGCAAGGGGGATAATGGGCACCCTTGCCTTAATCCTCTTCCACTTTTAAAGAAATCAGTGGCCTCTTCGTTTATTACAACTGCAAAGGATGTGGAAACAACACAACTCATAATCCAATTAGTCATCCTTAAACCTAGACCAATTTGTAAGAGAATCATCCTTAATAGGTCCCAATTTATGCAATCATAGGCCTTTTATAGGTCCAGTTTTAAGACTAATGATTTTAATTTATTTTTTTAAATGTTGTGGAGACACTCATGTACTCTTCCAATGGCATCTTGGATCTGTCTGCCTTGCAAAAATCCCAACCGCTCCTCAGAAAGTGATCTAGACAAAATCGGCTTAATCTGATTTGCTATAATATTAGAAATGATTTTATAGCAGAGGTTGCAAAGTGAGATGGGTCTGTAATCCCCAAAGGTAAGAGGTTTGTTCACTTTGGGGATTAAGGCAAGGAAGGTCAAATTTAAGCCTCCCGAAATAATGCCTTTTAATCTCGATTCTTCTACCATATCTAGGAGATCCCCCCCCAACTAGATCAAAGAACCGAATAAAAAAATCAGCAGTCCAACCATCCAACCCTGGACTCTTATCGACTTTGAAATTGGATAAAACTTCTCTTAGTTCCCCCAAGTTTATCAAAATAAACAAGGCTTCAGCTTCAACTTCTATTACCAGACTAGAGAATAGACCTTACACTTTTACTTGATCACTTGTAGAAGGAGAAACTTGCTCTCTGGAAAAAAAATTAAAGTGTTTTACTGCCTCTTCTTTTAATTTTTCCTGACCATTGTGCAATTGCCCTGTTTCATCATTGATCTCCCAAACAAACTTGTGATTCCTCCTGAAATTTGCAAAATTATGGAAAAATTGTGTGTTTTGGTCACCACTGTGAATCCAGATTACCCGACTACGTTGACGCCATAGTTCTTTGCTTTCATTTAGTAAAATGTTCCTTTTTTGCTCCAGATTTTTTAATAATGTTTCCTCCTCTAGTAAACTTGATCCATCCAGAAAATTTTGCATCAGGGATTTTATATCATTCTCCAGATTTCTAGATGTGAGTTTGCCTTGAGATTACGGATCTTTACCCATTGTTTTGTGCTTTCCTTAAGATCTTTAAGTTTCCATACCAATCTTTTATGTTTACCATATTTGCCAATAAATTTTGGATCATTCCAAAGATTTTGAACCATAACTATGAAATCCTAGTCCAAGAGCCATTGAGAATTTAACTTGAAAGGATAGGCCTTAAAAAGGGGAGGAATTTCCAACTGAAGAAGGACCGGAGCGTGGTCTAATATGAACGAATATTCCACCCAAGACATGTAAATACCAACCAAAGAAAGAAATTCTTCAGAGATGAAGAACCTGTCCAGTCTTTTTGCAATCAAATCTGCTCCAGAACGACCATTTCTCCAAGTGGGGACAACCTTCCCCGTTACAATGTCAATGAGATTATTATTTTGAAAGTATGCTTTGTAAAATCTGGCCAAGGACCCATAGATGAAGAACCTCCCCAAATATCACCCGAGAAAAGGGTCAAGTTGAGATCCCCCGCGATAATTAATTTTTTATGAGATAACAAACCAGAGTCTGCCACCAGACTCCAAAACTTTTTCCACTCCAAATAAGGACCATATACATTAAGTAATGAAATTTCCCTTTTGCTAGCTATACAAATCCCTGTCAATAAAATCCCACCATAGGTAAGAAAAAGAACTAGATCAAATAAATTTGGATCCCAAGTAACCAACAATCCACCTGAATTTCCAACCGAATTGACTTCACATCTGAACCAAGTCGGACGTAAAGCAAGCCTGAAATTTCTAGCTTTTTCGGAGTGGACCAAAGTTTCCTGAAAAAATACAATGTCAGGGTGTGTTCTATCAAGAACATTGTGAATAGAGGCCAATTTTAGGGTGCCTCCAGTCCCTCTAAGATTGAGGGAAAGCAAGATCATTATTTTTCCCGCGTCGGGGCCTTCAATGCTCTAAGTGCCCCACCATCCGTGACAGTACGAGTGTTTGATTCTAAAGAGGACAAGGTTGCAGACTTTTTCCAGGCACTCCTAGTCTTAACCAGGGAGTGTTTTATACCTAGGACCCTAGACCAGGCGAACTCCTTCCCAACCCCTTTAGCAAGATAGCGCGAAGAGCTAGCCTCCCCATCATCGGTAGAAGGGTTTAGGACATATTTACCAAGATAAATAGGCAACTGTATAGTGGAGTTTTGATCATGGATAAAAGGTAATAAAGAGTCAAGGAATGTCGTAAGAGAGGTTTCATCATCGTTCGGTTCCCTATAACCAAGTGGAGAAGAGGAGACTCCAACCTGAAGACACGGGGACCCAAGAGAGTGATCTGACGGATTAGGATCATTATTTACCAATGAGTGAACCTTTGGATTATTCATAACACAAGACTCAACCTAAATATCAAGATCAATAAGAGAGTCAACCCCCGAAGGACAAACCGGTAAATAAGACTTAACCGCCTGACGCTTAGTACTCAAACCGGTAGGAATACAACCCCCCCTGTCGACTACAGGTGACACACCGTCTTTAGTAGTTGCAAGCTTTAGCCAATCAAAATAATTTAGAGCGTCTCGTTCCCATAATGACATAGTAGAAAAGAGAGCAGGACAAAGACTTTTTAACTTACCCATCAACAAACCTAATGACTTTGTTTGGCTRTGGTCATCCTGTGCCAAGTGTAAGGGTCCTTTACCGTAGAAACTAGTGTCCGGGGAGGAATCACGAGAGCCACTCAAACGTTCCGAGACTTCAGGTTCATCAATACCATCACCGAAACCTTTACAATCCTGCCTTAGGTGATCGGTGCTTTGACAAAAACTACACCTAAAAGGAATGCCTAAGTAGTCCAGGCGCTGAAGAATGCATCGACCCCTCCACTCAATATCAATGACTTCCGGAAGCCCAAGATGGATATCCAATTCAACCAAGATTCTACCAACTTTTCTAGAAGCTGTAGAAAGGGAAGATCTATCAACCATAATAAACTTGCTGAGTGAGTTTTCGATGGCCTGCAACGCCCCTTCGTTCCAKAGGTGCGAAGGTAAGTCAGGTAAGAGTACCCACAAATGTCTAAGAGAGAAATACTCAGTCATTGGATCAAAATCCATCCGCCATCTCTTTAACATAAGACTACTACCTCTATTAACCCACATGTCCTCCAGTAGTAGTGAGGYGTCTTCCGACGAGTTACACAAGAAACTRAACCAACCTTTTGATAAGTATAGGACTTCTAGAGTGTATCCTAACACGGGTGACCAGACCTGTTCAACCCGGATAGGAAGAGTTACCTTGCACAAGTTTTCGTAGGAAAATATCCCAACCAAGCCGCATAAAGCTATTATGCACGTCTCCTCCAAACCAATGTCTGATCCTAAAACCATCTGCTTCACCACCTTATTAGATTTCCACTGTCTGCGACTTTTTCGTGGTGATAGAACAGTGTTAACCACCTTTCTACGAGCTCTAGAGAAACCAACGCCTCTGTCTTCAACTCTCAGGCTGCTCATAGTGGATAGCTTCTTTACCTTTGGTAAGGAATCCGACAATCCTGGAAGGAAATCTGAGAAAGAGGGCATATCACTGGAAATCCCGCTAAGGGAACGAGCAAGAGTAGCAGACGGGGCAAAGGAAGAAAGAGTTATGTTATGTGTACACTCCCCCAGGGAATCAACTATTTGGAAAAGACCTTCCTCATGCCAGAGGCCTTCGTCAGCCTCGCCCATTAACTCCCGAACGTCAGCATTAATAGTTGCCAACCGAGTAGGGGCCATTTTGGAGCCACCTGGAATCCACTAAAGACGACGCTCAGAAACCGAGAGTCCAAACATTCCAGAAACCAAGAGAAGTAATAAAGGAATAGTAAATGAGGAACATAGTAAGGCTAACGATATAAGGCCACATGCACTCCACCTAATAGTTCCACTAGTAACAATTAAAAAACTCCTAGTTCTGGGAAGGGAAATATTCAATTATCGAGAAAAGTAATACAAAGATTATTAAAGGAGCAGGGTTGGTTAATAATAACTCCACCCACCCGAATCCTTACTAACATAGAGTCCCTACTATGGCGGAAACCCAACTAAAACTAAGGAGGAGGTAGATGACAACTAAAATCCCAAATAGTGGAGCAACTGAAACTTAAGAACAAACATTGTATGAATATTTAGCCGACGAATACTCCTCGCTAGCGCAACCTCCATTGCTAGTGTTCCAGAGTTACAGGGTGTCGGCCCTGGTGCTAAAAAAATATCCTGCCAAAACCCATTCAAAAATCTATTCCCTGGGAAGCTTGTCACATTATAATTCTTTATCTTGTTATTATGTAAAGTGACATCTTCCTTTATTCCCCAATGATTTAGTCAAGACTTGCATCTTTATGCCAACCGCCTTGAACCATAGGTGGTTTTGACTCAAGTTTCAAGCAATCTTAAGAAGTCTTTTGTCTTCCATGTTGTTTATCTTGTTCTTCTACAATAGGTACCTAGTTGTAGCCATGCTCTCACTAGGGAAATACCCACTTTTATAAGAAGGATATGATAGGGTGTATTGCCTTTAATTTTGAGATTATAAATTATAAAACATCACGATTCTCTAAAAATACTATAGTGTCAAACTTCACAACCATATAAGATAACACGATTGAGAAGAATCTCAGACATAAATCTCTTCTTATCTCGTAACCAAATGTCTATTGATTTATAACARTTATATATATATATATAATGTAATACAATGATATGTTTATATATATATAATGTAATACAATGATATGTTTTTAATCTAATGTTAATAAAATAAAATATATACAAAATATAAATTAATAAATTAAAATTGATTTTAAAATGAAAGGGAAACACATATGACTTAAAAGAAGGGATTTCTCTTTTTAAATTAAATTGGTTGAAAAAAAGGGTTTACATAGTAAAACATTTATTTTTTCATATATAAAACGCAAAAGACACCAATCAAAGATGCTTTGTTGGTATATAAAACGCAAAAGACACCAATCAAAGATGCTTTGTTGGTATCATTATGTAATATAAATCTTTTATGTTTTTGTTCTTTTTAGGGATATTTTGGGGATAATTAACTAAAATCAGAAATTAGAAATTGTAATCACATTTTGCATTATAATATTTAATGGACAGTACATTTCAACATATTCTTTAATATTATATATTTCAGCATATACATTATTGAATGTAACACTATACATTATTGAATGTAACACTATATATTTATTTTATTTTATTTTATTTTTAAATATGTAAAACACTTTTAATGTTTAATAATATATATTTCAACCATAATGTAATATTATAAAATGTTTATTATTATTCATATTATTATATTATTGAGTGATATTATCAAATATTTATTATTGATTTTATAAAAGTGGAAATATGTTTGATTTTTATTTTTATTTTACAGAAATTGAAGAGTTTTTGCATTAAAATGGTGTGGTTGTTAGCACAGGGGCAGACTCATGGTTCAATGCTTCAACAACACATCAACAAAACCTTAACTGTTGGCCCTTTTGGCAACACCTGCGAAGTATGTGAAGTCTCACCCAAGGTAAAGGCAGGGGGGGTTACAGGACTCAAGTGTCTGTAACCTAACCGGGACACAGATCTGTGATTACAACACCTCGCAAGGTACTTAGGAACAACCTATATTAATTCATTAGTTTTATTCACATCGCATATCAAACCCTAAGTACATATTAGCGCAGTAATAATGACAAAATACACATCACACTTAGCATCATAAGTCAGATCTAACACATTCAACATATACAAAGCATTAAACATTCATAGATCTATCTATCCTTCATAACATTCAACGCACTAAGCAAATTCACAGCATAAACATTATAGCACAAAGCAAACCATCAACACAAGATTTACGTGGTTCACCCCAGTGTGGGGCTACGTCCACCAACGACTTCTTCTTCTTTATTAGTCTTCAATCTCTTACATCCATCCGCTCCTGTGCACTAAGCCACAGAACCAAGCTTCGCACTAGACAGGTCATCTGCGCACTAAGAACCAGTTCCACCTTCCCAAAATTAGGTCAAGGTACAGAGCCAACTTCTCTATTACGCACAAAGCCTTACGTACATAGCCTATTGCACAAAGCAACTTAGAACTACTTGCCTCTTGCACTTAGCTACTTACACTGCTTTCTAATACTACTTCTACATTACATTCCTTCTTATTTATACTTTTACATTCCTTACAAAAAGGCCTAAACATGGGTAAACCCATGGGCCGACATCCTCTAAACCCTAATACCCAAAACCCTAGTGAACCCCTTGTTGGGTCCACAAAACAAGTGAGATCCTGCGATCTCAGCTCTGCCTGGGCTCTCCATCTTCGACCAGCCTGTCGAAGTACAAAAGTGGTCAAACCTGACCAATGTTTCCTCAAAACTTGGTCGAGGGCCAACAGGCCCCCAACACTCACCCGTGACTCGTCCCGAGTCACTTAGATCTAGGCAACGTTGTTTCGAAGGCCTCTAGCTTAGCTCGAGCTTCCTCAACCTGCTGCTTCGCCTGAGCCTCCTGCTCAGCGAAATCCTAGATCAATTGCTCTATAACAGGCCCTTCCATGCGTTGTTCCATTGTCACAACCACTTGGTCCAGTTGCGAACCTTGTCCCTTGACCTCTTCAAACACCGCGCAGGCTTCATCCTGCACCGGTTGTAGCCTCTGTGTGACTTCCATTACTCTACCCTGGATGGTAGTAATCTACTATTGGATCACGCATTGTTCTTGTGATATCTTCATTCTCTCGACCGCAGTGAGTGACTTCATCTGTGCTTGAACTGTCAGTGCCTGTTGTTGCGCCTCCTGTAGTTGTGCTTCTAACTTCCAAAGTTTTGAGTCTTCCATGAGGCGTTCGTAGGTCTGCGCACTTCTGTTGCTTAGCTGCTTGCATTCTGAGGCGAGGACTCTGATCCTTACCACTGCACTCTTAGCGACTTCCTCCCTCTGGTTGCGTACTTCCTACGGAGTGCTCAGAACTGCTTGGATCTCCAACTCTGTTACCCTTGCTTGAAGCTGTTGGATGGCCTCAACGAGCTTCATCACTTGAACCTCAATTGCCTCATGTTCCTCCTATGCCAAGCCTGACACAGAGCGAAGTGCTTTGCTCACCACTTCTTTGACTGCAGTCTACTCTACAAGAAGCTGGTATTTTTCCCTCTGTATCTTCGCTTTGTCCTCCTCAAGCATTGCCCAGAACTCATCCTTCTCATTTTCATATGCGGTGACATAGTACCGCGCAACTTGTAGTTGCTCTAAGATCCCTTCTTTCTCTTTCTTCAAATCTTCTGTAGCCTTTTCCTTTTCCTCTTGGACTCGCTGAAGTCGAGCCTCTATTGCATCTGCAAGTCTTCGAAGTTGGGTTGGCTCATCCCCCAACTCTACAATCTCTGACGAGGAGGTCGCAGTAGGTACTGCGTAGCTAACTTGAATAGCTCGTTGTATTTCCCTCAGTTCTTTCTCAACTCTTACGTACAACTCTTCTTGCTTCGCACCATATCTCTGTAATAGGTCCTCGGACGCATCCTCCATTGCTCCGCGGACTAGACCGATGTCATCCTCCATGAGTGTAGCCTCTAGTTGGGGCTTACTGGCGCGAGTCTTCTTTCTTGTTGAAGGTTTCTGCAGAGAAACCTTCCTCTTCTTTGATGTATTTGCCTCGGTAGGGGGATCCTTAGGCGGTGTAGATTCGCCTTCTCCTTGTTTTTCTCCTTCTTCCCCTCCTACTTCTTGATTTACTTCATCTCCTCCTCCTCATCAATCTTTATGTTCTGAATTCCTCCTTTTTCTTCTTCTTCTTCGCACTGGTCTATCCTGCATGCTCAAATTGGGTGACCAAGGGGCTTTCGATGATGTCATGATCGGAGAGTTCTGCATCATCAACCGGTACCAGGAACTCCGCCAACCACTCCTTCGTGATCTGTTCCATGTCTTCATCGGTCAGTTTATAATAGGACTGCAACTCTTCCTTAATCTTGTCTTTGCGCATAGTGATATAAATAAAGTGTGGATCTGTGCGGAACTTAGCTAGTGGTCTGTACTGGTGCAAGGTACGCGGTGTCATGCACGGGAAAGACTTGATGGCAACCTTCAGTTGCTGATAGTAGGCATGGAACACTGCGTTTGACTGCCATTGCTTCGACATATCATTCGCATACCATAGGGTAGAAAATCTAGCTGTTAGTGGCTCTGATGGTTCAATTTCTGGAAAAGATGCTCCCTCCGGCATTTTTCAAGTGACAAATGCGATCAACACAAGCAACCAGATGAAATGGAACTCGTATCCCTGATCCTGCGCTTAGTGACAGTCTTTCTCGAGCTCATTAACGAGGTAGCTCACCCAATTCATTTGTATCCCCTCCACGCATTTTCCTGCGAGGTCCACCACGAACCCGGTGACCTGTGTGGGGCAATTCTTTCTAACAAGCTTGCCAGCTATGAGTTGGCAAGCTAGGTGTACTGCATCATCCTGGATGTAGACTACCTTGTAGCCTCGCTTTCCCTTCTCAACTTCATCATATGCCTCCTTGATGCACTGTGCCAGGGAGCGATCTGAGGTCTTACCTAGGTAGAACTGTTGAGGGTTGGGTCCCTGCATGCTCAGTCCTATGATCAGGTGGATCAACACCGGATCCACAGTAATGCACCTGTCGAGCCAAAGATATCCACCATGATAGCACGACAAGAGGAGTTTAACGCAAGTGTTAACCTCCCGATGTCAGCCAAAATGAGGGATCTTCATAAAGTTCAGTATCGTGGACTGTGCCAACTCCTTTATCCATGGCTGGGAGACTAATGTGAGGCTTCTTCCCAGTCGTCTTCATTAAATATCTATGGGGCGCGAGCATGGCATGGTTCTTTCTGTCTCCAAGGTTGAAATCATTGTTCTTCAATGCTGGGATATGTCCTAACTGGTTTCCAACTACGCGTATTCCATTCAGAATGTACGCGGTGATCAATGTGTACTCGAAGTCCCGTGGAATGTTGTCGCGGTTAACTGTGCCAGCCAAAGGTAGGATGTAATCAGGTAAGATCGATCGGAGCTACTTCGCATTAGCCAGATCGTCGCGATGCTTACTTCACTTCTTAGTCGCGGGGTTGACACGTTTCGAACGATGTCCATTCGAAGGGGAAGCCTGCACTCCCCTGGTCGACGATGCTTGTACTCCCTCAAACATAGCTTTATTGGCCATAAACTTCTTCAAAACCTCTTCGACGGATTTCTCTAGCTCAGTGCGCTCGACCGAAATTCTCACTGTTAACAAATAAGTCAGGGTAGGTGAATGGATAGCGGGGTAAACAACATATTGCGAGGTCTGATAGAACAACTCAACACACACAATCACTTCGTTTCTTATCTTAGATAATCACGGGTAGCAAAAAGTGGTCCCGATGCAGCGTCCGACGGGTTAAATAAGTGAGTGGCGTAACAGGTTCCTCCAATGGATAGGGATGTCTCAATCAATGTGAATCCATCCATTATGGCGCGGTCTCAACATCCAACGACGATCTATATGCCCATAAATGTGTTTCCTAGCCGTTCTGGGGCGTCGTTCTAATGGTCGGGGCGCCTCCAACGGTCATATAGCTTCGCCAGGGCGAAGTCCCATTCTACGCGGTTTTGTTGTTCTGGCGAGGTTCAAATCCTGCAAACCTGCCTCCTGCGAAGTTCCAATCTATGAAATCTTTCATCTCTTCTCTGTAACTTCTTGTAGCTTTTCCAATTTAGCCTTCTTCATACTGAGCTTCCTTGCCTTATTTCCCATGGTTTGAGTCTCTCTAACTGTTTCTGGATTTCTCTTTCCATTCTTGTTCTTATCTTCTCTTAGTGAAGTGACTTCACACTGCTGATGTGTGCTCAAAGGGTTCGAAGTTAATTTCCCTTCTTTTACTATTTCCTAGATGGATATACTTCTTTCTTGCATGGATAGGTCCTTCAAACCTTATTGCATTCTTTCAACCTCGACAGCTAATTCTCTGGTCTTTTGTTGCTTCGACTCAACTTCTCGTTCTTCTATCAGTCGATCTATTTTTCTAGCTAAGAAATCCTTTAGTTCTTGTTTTTTCTTTTCGGTAGCTTCTTCCTCTTATTTCCATTTGATCTGATCTTTCTCAATCCAAGTCTTTCCTAACAAAAGGGGGAAAGGGGCGTTGTTCTAAACAAACCTAATAACTTCAAATTCTTCTTGAGTCAATGTGCCATGGATGATAATAGGCACATTAGTAAGTCTTTCGCATAGGGTTATTATCTTTCCTCTGAACAAGCCTATCCTTCCCAATGAAGGTACCACAATAGGTTTCCCCAAGGTTTCCCAAGTGCTTAATGTCATAATATTCACTTGTGTTTCCTCATCCAAGACACAGTCTATGTCGAAGTATCATATTCTTGTACTTATGTGTTGTTTTTCTTTCAAGATCTCTAGTAAATTGACGTCTTTGTGAGCATTCATTGCTTCTTTTAACTGTACTAACATAGTTTGAGCTATCTCTGATTCTTTCTCTTGATGATTCTTTAACATGCTCTTATTCTCTTGATATTTTTCTTGTCTCATATTCATCCTTTCAACTTTAGCAATCATTCTTGGACAATCCTCAACTTCATGACCAACAATTTTACAACAAAGACAAATAGGACCTATACCAAGGAATTCCTTAGTAAGATATCCCGATCTTCTGTAGTTATAGCATAACGTCAATCCTCCCTTTCTCTTAAATGTTCCCCAACCTTTCCTGTACTACACACTAGGATCACAGTGCCGAGCCTATAATCTGCAAAAATTCTTTCTAGGTTCCTGCATCCACTCATTAGTCCAAAATTTCTTTCTATGCATAGGAATAACATATCTTTCTCTATTTCTATCAAATTTATTCAGATCAA
>SNQJ01S0012972.1:75231-86489 GCA_010110895.2 Picea sitchensis
GTAGGTATACTGTCGAAAAAAAAACCCGTTAATACACAATGATAGACTAAACATTACAATTTCATTTTGAAAGAAAATCAGCTACCAGGTTCTTGCTTGACGTCTTGAATTTCTTGCTAGACCCATTCTGCTTCAATTGGTTCATTGAGGTTAGGTATCAGGCCCATTGAGGCTTCTGAAACATTCCTTGACGTGTTTCCATTGCTGGTCGGGGTGGAAGGTTGCCTTTGATTTTTCTCGCACTATTCGAGACGATAATGGAGGTCTTCAATTTGGCTACGCTGAGCATACACTTCGTCATGGAGTTGCCCAATGAGATGTCAATGCTGAGACAAAGTTTCTAGCTCAAAGGAGACCATGGAGTTGATGGCACCATATTTAATTTTTAACCTCTAACATTTAGTGCACTCGAAATCGAGATCCCACTGACCTTGCCCATATTTTTTCTCCTTAGCGTCCATGCTTCTTCGAAAGGACCAGATTGAGCACTGCCTTAATTCTGGAGGGGAATTACTTCCAGAAGCTGAGGAGAGGGGGGTGGTTCTGGCTGTGAGGCTAAAAACTTGGTCTGTGTTAAAACGAGGGCAACAGAGGGATAGAAATGAAGCCAGACTAGGCTGGAGAACCCACCCAGAAAGAGGTATACTCTCAATTCAAAAAGCTCGAGAAGAGAGTCAAGGAGGAACTATACAGACCACCTAGCGAAAGAAGCGCAAGCCAAATGCGAGAGGCGTCGAGATTTAATTAGCTTTCTGAGGTGCCACCTTCCATAATCTGCCATGATGTCGACGCAAACCCTGTGATAATTCAAATACGAGGGGAAAGGAGAGAGGCATTGAAACAAGGATTTGGAGAGTACCTTATCTCGCTGAAAACCCTCGTGCCAAACACTTTCGAAGGGTGGCGAAGAACTTGATTTGGCGTCTGCTGAGCTCACCATCCTCATCTCACTCGTTCCTTTTGAATCCTCCTTCACTGCACCTAAATCCACATCTCTGAGATGCACGAGCACACCGGTGTGAGGAGTACCACCTCCCTTCCTCATGATGGAACGACTGTACTTCCCACAGTCTGCACAATTTCTCGTCGACGTTAAAAGACCTTGTCCTTGTGTCCCAAACTTTGTGTAGGAGAGCATGTGATGCGATGGCCTGCTATGCGTCGCCCCCCATACAGAGTGGGCCCTAGGTTTCTGAGTGAGGCTTAAACTCATGGGAAAGGGGTTGAGCACTCACGTCCATTGACCCCTAAGTGACCTGGGGCCTTGCCAATGGCCTTATTGGCAATTTTATCTGATTCGTTATTGATTCAGAGGACGTGGAAATAATTGATGTGCATGAGACTTGCGAGAAGGAGAATTTGTGCAATTAGGTTTCTTAAGTTTGTGTTGTGAGGAGAGGAGCCTAATATCATTGTCCTTATTATTGTCTTTGAATCGTCCACTACATTCAGAGTTTGTATGTACCTTTGTTTTGCCCAAATGTATCTCTTGAAGGAGGACATAAATCTCAGCTTTATTATTTGTTTCCATCCCCAAATTTCAGAAGTAGTCCAAAACTCTATTTCCTCCGGGCCAAAAAAATTCCTCCAGGCCCAAAAAAAAAACCCACAAGTGCGTCCACTATGTTTAATCTTTTTATTACTTTATGAAAATAAACATATTATTTTTTCTAAAAATTAAAACAAAAATCAAAATTTTAACCAAATTCATATAAAAAAATTTAGGATAAAAACAGTCCTTTTGCGACCTGACAAAAAAAAGTGCTTACGACTTTGTTGTTAAATTGGATGCTGCTATTCTACAAACTTTACCTGCAAATTTGGAGAGGAGAGTTAGAGCCGACAAATAGACAGCCATTTCACTTTAACTTTAGCAACATGTCTTGATAGTTTGAAGTATCAAATTTCATCGTTACACTGACCAAGTGTAACATAACTGGCTAATGGAATGCCTGGTAAAAGCAACTGACAAAGGCAGGAGGCCGCTTTGGCCGCCGTCCTCTTGTCTCATGTGTCCATACGGTACGCTATACGTATCCAGATGGGTGTGACACGTGTTCAGGTGTCCATACGGTACGCTATACTATCCAGATGGCTCTGACACGTGGCATATATATATATATAGAGAGTAAGACAGAATCCAGCGGCGGCACCGACGCGGTGATCGGCGGTTTTCAGGCACCCGGAACCGAAGTGGTGACTACATCCGTCATTCGTGACGCTCACCGCTTATGAAAACTGACGGCGGAGGGGCCGGCGGTAACGTAACGCCATCCACAATGCATGACCGGCAGTTAGTTGAACCTGGGTTGGGTTGGGTTGGGTTAAGCATCTCTTGATTGGAGCGGTCGCAGTTTTTTTTTGTGAGTACGCTGTAAAAGCACTTTTTGCGGCAAGAATATTAGAAATTTTAAATGTTTGAGAGTTTCCTCGTAATCTAAGTTGGTGGAATTATATTCAGAATTTCGTTTAACTTTTAAATTGTTTATCAAATTTTCAGATTATTTAAAAATTTGACTTTTATATTATTAATTTCCGTGTTTATAAAATGACATCATAATTTAAATTTCGTATAAAGTGAACTATATTTAGGATTCTGCTTAAATTTTAAATTATTTATCACAATTTATTAAAAAATTAACTTATTATATCATTGTTTTCAAACAAGAATGGAGCTAAATTTGCCTTCTTGGAGTAAAATGAACAGGTTTCGTTTCATATAAATTCCGCTTAAATTTTAAATATAATTAAAGTTCTATCGTAATGTAGATTTTGTATAATGAAATATTGAATGATTTATTTATTTTTAAGAAAACTTCATATCATTCATATTAAAAAATTAATTAATTAATTGTTTAAAGATTTGGATTTGGATATGGATATAGTTATAAAAGAATGGTTGGAATTGTAATTTTTCATTTTTAAATTTGTATTTTTCATTTTAAAAATTTCACCAATTAAAACTTACAATTTATAACAGGAAATTTGTTTTTTTCATTTCAAAAATTTCAACAATTAAAATCTACAATTCATAACAGGATATTGATGAGTAAAACTGTTTAAAATTAAAACCTACAATTTATAATTTATAACTTAAAAAAAAAAATATTTTTATTGTATTAGACTAAAAAAATAACCTATGAGACAGATTGCTTTTCCATATGACTTTTTTCCTGAGATATTGATGAGCAAAACTATTTAAAAAAAAAAAATAGAAATCACTCCGACGATGCTGGATTTATATTTTTTATTTAAAAAATTGATTCAACAACTAATTAAACAATCTCAGCAATTAAAATCTACGATTCTAATTTGTAACAAATCGTAACCGGATTTTGAACAAAACTGATTTTAAAAAACAGCAGGAAAAATAGAAATCGTAACATGTGTAGGGTATGCAAGTTTAAGTGATTAATCGACTCCAAATAAGTTGGCTACAGAATTAATCGACTCCAAATAAGTTGGCTACAGAATTAATCGACTCCAAAATAGATGAACAGGCCGTGTCTTTTTTGTTGGCGTGAGGCGGTAGCGGTTGATGCAATGCTAACGATAATGTCAGCATAAATTGCTAGTGCGGAGTAGACGAATGATTTCTATTCCCATTCATCGCTCAGAGCTTGGTTGGGTTAGGTTATTGGGTTAAGTGAGTGGATCCCACGACTGAGATTGGGGTAGAGCAGATAGATTCTAAAGAATTGGTGTCGTTCACTGATATATCTTATAGAATATCGATTCCAGTAGAGTGTAGGGTTTTTGAGCATATAAATTAATTGTGTGCATGGAGATGGTGGCGATGTTGTGGGGCTGAAGCTTGTATTGCAAGAAGTGGTGGGAAATCGAAAGTCTTCTGCGGCAAGTTAGAAAAGATGAGAAGGAATGTGAAGTTAAGGCACGGGCCCGGATGGATTGTGGATTTATAGGCTGTTTAGCTGCTGCAAAAAGTGTTCCGGCGCAATATTCTTGTGCTAAAAAAAGCTTGCTTCTGTGACTGTTGTCTTTAAGTTGATGCCTTTTCAGGAGGGTTGGCTGCAGTTTTACTGTTTATGCTGGCTGCTTAGGCATTTTCGGAGTGTTTTATGTTGGAAGCTTTGTGGGTTTGCTTGATTTCTGTCTGAAATCGTTTCTGGGTGTGGGAGTTCTTCATCTGATGGGTTGCTGTAAGTTGGTTATGTAAGTTGGTTAGGCCTCTTTTTTTGATTGTTGGGTTTCCTTTTGTAGCAGTAATTTATAACAGGAATATTTGAATAGGCAAGCTAGAAATCAGTGGGCAAAAAAAACATTGCGAGAACGCCTCCCATCTGTATTTGAAAATCTTTCAAATCATCCTGTTGGTTGGGCATTTCTACAAGGGGTCAAAGAATCGAAATTTTTTTGTGCCCATTTGATGAAATTTGCCTGGGCTTATGTGACAAGCTCAATCCATTAGTTTGGAAGCAAATGACGAGGAGGAGCAGACGAATGAAAGAAACTGACATCTCCAGAGTCTTGGTTTATGCTGTGTCCCCTATTTCTCCTTATCCATTTTCATCAAATAAGAGTATTAATGATTCTTCTTCTTCTGACAATCCTTATAGCAATCCATACGATCTCAGTGCCCGTTTCAATCCATCCATGGCCATTATTATAGTTGTTCTTCTCAGTGCTTTTTTCTTCATGGGTTTTTTCTCAATCTATGTCCGTCGTTGTACCAGCGATGAAGACACAGGGGGTAACTCTCGAAGAGGAGGTGGTGGGAACAGGAGGATGAACGGGGCTCCTCAAGGTCTCGACATGAGTCTGATTGAGAGCTTTCCTCTGTTCCGTTATTCGCTGGTGAAAGGTTTGAAGCTTGGAAAGGGGTCAATGGACTGTGTAGTTTGTTTGAGTGAATTTCAGGAGGATGAAACACTAAGGTTACTGCCTAAATGCGGCCATGCATTTCATCCCGACTGCATTGATATGTGGCTCTTTTCACACACTACATGCCCTTTATGTCGATCTAGTCTTCTTCCCCAATTCAATGATGTAACCATGGAAGCTCAGCCCCAGCCCCAGCCTCAGCCTCAGAGGGGACTGTCAGAGGCAGTCGAGCAAGTAGTAGTCGTTGTTGGAACCCAAGATACACTTGATCCCAATGGCAGAGGCACGATTGAATTGAATCCACTTGGTGGGCTATCTATTACAAGTCCAGGCCAAGCCAGAGCCAATCCATCTTCTACCAATTCCTCCATTTTGGGGATTGTGAATAACTTGAGGCCTCTAGAGAGCAGAAGTCAGACTTTCAGCCGTTCCCATTCAACAGGCCATTCGTTGGTTAGGCTTATAGGGAATCCTGATCACCCGTCTGAATTCTATATTTCGACCGATGATAGATATGTTCTGGATTTCCCTAGAGGTCTTGTTGAATCATCATCGGCCATGCCTGGTTTGCATAGAAGCAGCAGCTGTGCAGAGTTTCCTCATTCAGGGCCACAGGACTTGTCAAATTCAAACGACAGAGAGAGGCTTTGGAGGCATCCTTCATCCACAGAAGCCCATGGGTTAGAAGAAATATATGCTCGCTTGAATCGAGGATCAGAGATCGAAACTGATCAAGAGTTTCCTGCAAGCCTTTCACAGAGTCATTTCGACCCAAGGATTAGATCTGATAGATGGAACATGATGTCTCTGCATTCCCCTTTCTTCTTCAGGACTTTCTCAGAGAATACTGTTCCTTACTTTCAAGAGCAACATGTACCCAATCCTTCTACGTCCCAGGAGAGCGTTCCACAAGACCGCAAAGATATTTTGCAGTCTTTGAAAAACAGTTTGAAATGGCTCAAAGGAAGAGACAGGAGAATGATTTCAAATAATGGTCCAGAGGCGTCCAGTGTGTCCGAACAAGGTGGGTCACTTCCTTATAATGTTCTCAGACCTCATTGATCTGATGAGCCAAACAACTGCATTTAGAGTGTTTCAATTGCATGTTGGAGTATAGGATATAGTTGAGGAAGCAGATAATTTTTCATTTTCATGAATCAGATACTGGGTAGGTGAATTGTACACTGACAAGCTATAGAAAGCACCCGAAGAATCAAGACGTGGGAAATAGTTTGATTGTTCACACATTAGAAATGGGTTACGCAAGATAGGGAGAGACAATCCAAGCCACAATGTTGGCTTCTTTTGCACTTATCAATTAAAATCTCATATCTTCCGATGGCTGACCTCCCAAACCATGGTGAAAATGTGGGTGCCTAATAACCAGAGTTATGTTTCAGACCCTTTACTTCACCAGATCAAAATCAAAATTGAATTTCATAGATTCCAGGAGTTTGAAGATTTAAACATGAGTGGTAGTTCTGGTGTCTATTCTCGATGACAAGCAACTTCAGAACACTGGATGGGAGAACTGCAGTTAAATTTGTTCAACAAGCATTATTTTTTCAATCAGAATTATTAATGTCACCAGGGGAGCCAGAAGGGCGGAATTCCTCTGCATTATCCCCTTTCTGTACATGGAAATCATCCTATTATTGTAAATGTTTGAGGGGGTTCTGCCAAGATAAATGTTGCTGTGTATTTATTTTTGTATAGTCGGTCTTCAATTTTTTTTGGTTATTAATCATATGCCTTTTGGCCTTACATAATCAATTTTTAGTCATATGGCTTTGTCATAAATGTTTGGGTGGCGACATTCCAATACTCACAGTGGTCAGCAACAAGGGCTTCATCATTGAAAATGTGCTGCAGGTGTATAGCCTGTAGAACCATTGGAAAGCTGTAAAAGTGTAGTAAATATTGATGAAAAATAAAAATATAGACATCTGCGAAATCCAGAAGGATGAAAAACAAATAAGTCAAAAGACTGCAGTTCCAGATATTAATTAATTTGTATCAGCTTAATCCTGTACATTAAATATCTGACTTTTGATCTTGATGCTATACCCTGGGCTGATACGGGATTCATTCACACTCTAGAAGGATTTTATAATAACATAGATCTTTTTTTTTGATATTTTAATTATTTTTCTTCTTCCTTTGGACTGGGCAGTCAGTAACTGAGCAGAATTGCACCTGCTAGACATCGGTGCAAATCTATTGTGCTGCCACTATAAACTCCGCCAGCTTTTCACACAAAGCTCACAATAGCACATCAAGGTTAAGCAGGATTGTAAACTCCAGCTTTTCACACAAAGCTCACAATAGCACAACAAGGTTAAGCAGGATTGTAAACTCCAGCTTTTCACACAAAGCTCACAATAGCACAACAAGGTTAAGCAAGATTTTAACGAGTTAGGTAGTATTAACACCATTAATCCCAACCACTCCCTCTACCACTACAAAGCTCACAATAGCACATCAAGGTGAATCAAGATTCTAACAGAGGTGGTAGCATTAACACCATTGGTCCCAACTACTCCCTCTACCACTGACAGTCCATTTTACTTATAATCTTGATTAAATTTCTGAGATGATATGGGATTTATTTATTTAGATGGCCATCTCAACCAGGATTTATTAAGCCCTTCAAAAGGGATAAAAAAAAATTGAGGTGCAAAATCAAGCTCTTTGAAATTCAAACTTTGAGGTTTGTCAACCAAGATCACAACTTCAAAATGTACTTGATAAATTTGGAGTAAAAATAGATTTATTCTTGTTCCTAAACCAAATAGATGTAACAAGAATGTCCCTCTAAAGTTTAAACCCACATTAAGCATATACTTTTTGAACAGGAGGCAGTGGCCATAAAAAGCAACTTGTTATCGTCTACTCTACCTTTGAAAATTTGTTCTCAGATCAGGAGTTAGCATGTATAGCAGTTTACCTGTACTTTAGTGCTATCAATACTAGTGCAGCCACATCCCTTTCTCTTTTGGCTAAACAAAGATTCCAGCAGTGCTATACTGTCAAATTGTACAAATAGTTTTTATTAAAAAGGTGAAGTCCAGTTTTTGGCTACCTATATCTCTAGGAAATTACGTTGACGATTTTTAAATATACCAAATTATGGAATCAATAACTTTGAGGTTTGTCAACCAAGATCACAACTTCAAAATGTACTTGATAAATTTGGAGTAAAAATAGATTTATTCTTGTTCCTAAACCAAATAGATGTAACAAGAATGTCCCTCTAAAGTTTAAACCCACATTAAGCATATACTTTTTGAACAGGAGGCAGTGGCCATAAAAAGCAACTTGTTATCGTCTACTCTACCTTTGAAAATTTGTTCTCAGATCAGGAGTTAGCATGTATAGCAGTTTACCTGTACTTTAGTGCTATCAATACTAGTGCAGCCACATCCCTTTCTCTTTTGGCTAAACAAAGATTCCAGCAGTGCTATACTGTCAAATTGTACAAATAGTTTTTATTAAAAAGGTGAAGTCCAGTTTTTGGCTACCTATATCTCTAGGAAATTACGTTGACGATTTTTAAATATACCAAATTATGGAATCAATATATGGGTCTTTAGTCCGAAGTCTGAAAGAAAATGCAAACCCCAATCACCAGTTACTGATAACTGATTGCTCGACTGAATCCAGTTCAAGCAAATGGATAAATCAAGTAAGTTTTGTTGTAGATTAATAGTATGAGAAAGATATTAATTATTGAAAATCTATTAATGAAGAGAGATCTCTGTTTATGTATATGACGAAATGTTTATGGTATAAGGGATTTGTGCCGCAATTTGACTACTAAAGTCTAAAAATGTATAGATATCCTATTTTTCTGGAACTTGTAACCTTTTACAAAAAAACACATGTTATTAACCATCAATCCTACTCAAACTATGCATATTTATAAACATTATATATATACTGTAACTATCTTAAATTAAACTAATGACTGAATCAACCCAATTAAACAATATTGTGGACCCAGTTCTCAAACTATTTCAAAAAAGCTTCTCGCTATTACAAACTTCAACAATGTTTTACATACCAGAAAAATTATATGCCAGGTTTGCATTTACTTAGAAATTGCAACACACTTGTCTCTCTAGCTCCTTGAATGAGTGTAGAAATAAGACACACAGATGTCTTTGTAAGACAGATTTTGGTTCTTTTGGACAAAACTTAAAATGTAATATCTATAACTAGTGTAATCATTAGGGGGATCACGGGGTCAGGAATGAGGTTCGGGAGTCGGTAATTTTTAAACGGGATAGAAGATATGATGTCAGACTTATAAGGTAAAGTTAAAAAAATGATACAGTAATTGGTATTTAAATATGTTTCCTTTGCTTTTATTTTATTAAAAAAACAAACCCTACTTTGTTTTTGTTTTTATTTTAGTATTAAAGAAACAAAATTCCTCGATCATGATTATATTTTTCCTTCCAAAGTCTTGATTTTTATTTTAGTATTAAGGAAACAAAATTCCTTGATGATGATTATATTTTTCCTTCCAATTTCTTGAAATCAAGAAATTGGTGTATTTCAACACCTTTAATTTTTTTAACTGTAACTCACTTTTGAACTTTGAACTTTCATCTCAAATTGAACTTGATGGTATTTTATGTCATTTTTAATGTATGTTTTATGTCATTTTTAATGTATGTTGGTTGATATAGTTGAATAGGAGAAAATGGTTATAAATGTTAAAAATGTAATCAGTGTTAGAGTGAGAATTATCAAGTATATAATTTTAAGATTGTTAATTTTAATTTTTTTTATATATTAAAAAAAATTATTATTAAAATTTAAACTATAATTAAATTTTGATATGGAATATTAATTTGAAAATTGATATATTTGAGTAACCAAAATTCATATTTATTTATATATGATATCATTTTCAAAACTGATATAATTGAATAGATAAAATTGTATTAAAGTTTTAATTAATATTAAATTTTTATTTTTAGATTATAATTAAAATTGTTTTATTATCTAAGAAAATTGATAAATAACCGATTATCTTATAAATTTATTTCTTTTGCAACACGTTAAGGGAAATAGTTTATTTTATGATTTATTTGGATTAAATAAATAATGTATTTTTTTATTATAAATTATATAAAAAAAATTATTTAAAAATAATTAATAAATAATTATTTAAAAATAAAAAAAATAATGAAATAAATTAAATGTGATTATTATAAATTATATTAAATTATTTTATTTTAATAAAAAAATTAATAAATAGTTTAAAAAAAATTAAAACACATAAAATAAATTTAAAACAAACTATTTCTATGTAGTTTTTTTATATTTATTTTATATAAAATAATATAGATGATTGTATATAGAATTTTTATGTAGTAATGATGTGTAATTTTATATTATAAAAGAGTTTGTCAATTTAATCAAGGCATACAACAGGGTTAAAAGCCATTACAATAATAACTCATTAATACTCATTCCTCTTAACCATCCAAGCTAAATCCAATTGATCAATATATCTTATTCATTTACCAAATCATCTATTACATTTTCATGTAGTTCAATTAGTCTTCATTTTATATGTCTTCATTTTTCATTTTCAATTTTTCTTCAAACTATTTTTTTTAAATAATTTGTCACTTTCTCTAATCTTAACTTACTCTCTAATACATTATTAGTCCTCGTTGAAGGCGTAGAGGGACTATAGCGATCAATAATTCGTTGACCTCATATTATTTGTGGTTTGACTACAAATTTTTGCATACTTTGTAATGTTCGAACTACAGAAGTAAAAACATTATTTTTTATATATTAAAAAAACCTATATATGTCATGATCTGATTGGATGATAGATTTGAGGTCTTATTGCCAGCTTCGCTATTCCCAATGAATTATATGTTGTCATATCCAAAATTTTAATTTGTACTATTCGTATTGAAATGTTTAGATATCCAAAGTTTGTACTAATAGATTTGAGGTCTTATTGCACATGGATAGTCAGTTTTCATATTACTTTGTCATCTCGGCCAATATTTTTTTTAGCATAGTCCTACTGTTCGAACTATTGTTATTATTATTATTATTATATATATTTTTATTTTTTTATTATTACTATTACTATGTGTGATTTTTCTTTATTGTTGCGTACTTCAAGAGCCTTTGTGATTGTTGTGTATGTAAAGAGGCCTGTCACATTGCATTCTTTCTTAAATGTTTGCACAGGGCGGCGCTCTTCGATGGTTTTGACAGTCTTAAGTGTTTACCTAACAGGTCTCGCAGTCTTAAATGTTTATTGTACGGATGTGTTACAATACAATTTCGTTCCATTTTTTTTATGGTGTTGTTTGCAATGAAATTGTGCAATATTGTTCTCCACCGACATCACTAGTTCAGTGGTTGATGCTTGTTCG
>SNQJ01S0012972.1:95396-125979 GCA_010110895.2 Picea sitchensis
CAAAGCATCTTTGCTCATTTATCCTTTTCATCTAATTATATTAGTATTTTCCCGAGGAAAGGGAATACATTCCCCCTCAAGCTATTATTTGGAATAGAAATTTCATGACTCTTCAGAATGGAGTCAACCATGCATCCATAGTATTCATTTGTTCTGGACAAGAGTGATTCTTGCTTTATATTTCACTCATCAGAGAAACCAATTTGTACCTATAACTATACTCTTACATCATACATGTGCATCACTTGCATGTTTAATATCATTCATACCTAACTGGTATTAATATCATGCTTCATATTAGGAAGCCCCACAATGCATTAAACCCATGCACTCAAGCATAATTGAATATAGGTAAGTATTCATCATGCTAGCTTATTGCTTTCACCTTTTTCCACGTCATTCACACACATGGACATATCAAGATTCTATTTCCTTTTCCCAAGGATCTTTCAATCATCCTTATGATCATGTATACACATTCATGTATAAGTAGGTGCATCTCTTGCACCTTTTACCTCATGAATTCGCTTGATAGTTTAATTTCATCATTAGTGTTCTTTAGTTTGAGATTTCAGTCACTTATAGGACTAATCTCACAGTCATATCTCGTATTGATGTTGCCTTCTCTTATGATAGTAACCAACCAGGGTCACTTTCCTCTTTATGCGACAACATCTAACAAAAAAACCTTCTTGCCTCAACGTCCATAAGGTTTTTCCCATCTCACTTTTCTCTGGTCATGAGGAGTTATGTACTCCGATTTTAATTTAAAGCAGTAACTATAACTGCCAAGGATCCTACCCGATCCTATCAAATTCCTTTAAGTCCACAAAGGTATTAACCATTGTATAATCCACCATCATCAGTGCCTGAAGTTCCAACTGCCCATGCTTAGAAGCAGTGTTATGAACACCAGGTCATCCGTCCTTCGGGCTTCAACTTCTCTTGACAGAACCCTGCCACCTTCAACTATACACATTCAAGTATTATTATAAATGTTAATTATAATATCCCTACTCCGATAAGAGTAGTTATCACTTTGACAAAGGGATAAAAAAATTCTTCTGCTGAAATTTGACAAGAATTCCCAAAATTATAGGTTCAATATGAAGTCCTTCTCCTCAAGGAGTAAATGCAGATAACAATACCTCCTTACATGACTCGTACATGATCCCAAGAAATCCAAGTATTGTAACCATGCTCCGATACCAATTTGTAACACACCCACAATGAGGCACAATTTTTTTTTCACTTTTCTTAAAGGACAAAATCTCTATTCATGGTTTCTAATTTGGAAAGTCGAGGAACCAGTCTGAAATCCTGGTCAAGGATCTCCGATTTTGAAGCCAAACAACTCTCTGAGACCTTGATGGTCTCGTTCTGTAATTAAACACAAAACCTTTTGACTTCTTGGTGCAGGTTTAAGGGCACTCGCAGCCTTCCGTTTCACTCCCCTGTGAAATCTCAGAGTACTGGGCGTTAGCTCCTTTTTTGGATAATCCCCCTCTTGATGTGACCTTGGGTGATGACCTTACAGGACTGCCTGATTGTGGACGCGACCAAAGGCGGTTTGAATCAAACTTATTTTCGGCCCGCAATTCTCCTCGAGCCTCCACGTGTCCTCTTTTCAAATCCACGGTTTGAATTGCGGCCCGTCCTCAACTTTTTAATGTTCGTGAAAATCCTATCCCCGCAATGCTATGAGATCGTTGATCTCCCAATATTGATGGTACTTTGAAAACTAGCGGTTCATATCTTCCCCTCTTAGACCTACAGATCGTATCTGACCTCTTGCAAAATCAACGGACGAGATCTCCTTCGTGATTTCGGGTTTCGGGAATTTCAACTCTCAAAACCCTGCTCACTTCCGTACTTCAATATTTCGAGTTGACGATCTGCGAACACTTGTCCTCCTAATCAATGACCCTGCATTTACTTCGGGTGGTTGAACTTTCAACTGGATCAATGGTCTGGTGGCCCTCTTCACGATTAACCGTCGAGATCTCCTTTGGGTTTCAGACTTCTGAGATCTCAAATCTCAAACTTCACCCTTTTTCTCAATGGATTTTATTCAGAGGCTATAATCCACTGACGTGTGTCCTCTTGATATGACGATTGAGGATTACTTTGGGTGTTTACTTAGAGTCCACAGATTTTCTCCACGTCTCCCTTAGATCAGATGGCTATGAATTACTTTGTATATTTATCCGGAGTTCTCAGATTTTCGCCACGTCTCCCTTGGATCTGACGACTCAGATCCACTTCGGGTGATCCAATGCTTGATATTCACTTTGGACGATCTAATGACTCAGCTTCAATTCAACTGATTAGACGATTGAGATTTACTTCAAATTTACAGAAGTTCAGACTTCAGAATTCTCGACTCTCAATCCTTTCCTTCTCCTGAATAGACAATATCTGACAGCTCAGATTCGTCTTGGTGATCCAATGCTTGAGATTTACTTAGGGTGATATGAAGACTCATATCTACTTTGACTGATTGGATGATTGGGATTCACTTCGGATTTTCGAGACTTCGGACTTCGCGAATCTCAAATCTCAACTAAGAAACTCTCGAATGGATTTCCCGAAGCTGCTGATCTGATGGTTCATATTCACTTTGGCAATCTAATGCTTGAGGTGTACTTCAGATCTTCACTCAGAATCCACAGATTCATGCCACCTGTCCTCTAGATCTGACAGTTCAGATCTACTTTAGACGATCTGACGGTTGACGTTTACTTCGGGTCTTCACCCGAAATCCATAGATTCATGCCACCTGTCCTCTAGATCTGATGGTCTAGATCTCTTCGGATCTTCGATGCTTCAGCCCTTTGTAACTTCGGTGCTTCAGCCCTTCAGCACATCGACGCTTCGACCCTTCGGTGTGTCAGGTTTCGGGAGTTTCAACTCTCAATCTGAAACTCTTGAAGTGATTTCTCCAGAATTACTAATCTGCTGACGCGTGTCCCCTGGCGATCAATGACCAAGATTTACTCCGACTATTTGTCCTCTTCCTTGTCCACCATCCTCCAAAGTTGTGGATCTTATGCCACCTTTCCTCCTTGACGATGGATAGTCCCAATTTACTTCGTGACTTTGAAAATTCCACTCTCCTGCGCACATAAAGGTTAAGTCTCATGCATTTACTTCTGGATCCAATGGTTACTGGTCCTTTACGCTCAGATCCAAGAGATGGGATCCGTTCCTCTCCTCTGCACTTCCTTTGTTCCCTAGACATTGATCTAATGGTCCAGGCTCCTATCCACAACTGATCTGACGGCTGTTGTCGCTCCTCCTCTTGAGCTTTTGAATTCCTCTAGCTTAGAGGATTTTCTAAGTATTCAAAGGCCTTGTCCTTTTTTCCTCCTACGAGTCCATCTCTTGGACCTCGTCTGCACTTCTGAAAATCACTTATCTCTTCTAAGATTCGATTCTTGGAATAAGTCCTACTCTTGTGCCCTCTTAGCACTATCTCTTCTAAGCTTCGACTGCTCGGACCTCAAAGGTCTCTGTCCCTTCTATTCCTAAAAGGGATGTCTGTGCCCTTCTGACAAATTTCGCTCAAGCACTCCTTACTGAGATGCAGAGTGTCCGATAACTTTGTGAGTGTCTCCTAAGTTCTCTATAACTTCACCTTCGGGGTTTTGGTCACTCCAACACGCGAATCTCCCGTAGCACAGACTCTGAATCTAATAGACCAGACGATCGAGAAGGATCCCGATGGATCTAGAGATCCACGGTCCAGATTAACTTCAGGATTTCGGGAATTTTTACTTCCCTTACGACGAACTCACAGTTCGTCGAACTCGCGAAGTCTGGAGGACTCAAGGGGTTAACTTTCACACTCCTTTCTGTATCTAATGGTGACAACATACCTTGGCTCTTTTCGAATAGTTTCTCGTTCGTTCGTCATCCAAACAAAGGAGCCTCCCCTTTCGATAATTCAATATCTATACTCTTCCCAAGCTTTGTTAGCTCTGAAAGGCTTAAGAGCTTTGCGCTCTTTCTCTTAGATGTAACGCTTGGAAGAATCCTTCCGCGCACCCCTTACGTTCATTCCTCAACTCTAGAACTTAAGTGGTTCTCAGTCTTTGTTTGCCTCGCAGAGAGCCTATGCATACATTCACTATCTCTCCCGAGATTTAACAGAATCCATCCTCCAAGGGACTCAGAACAACTAGGAGGGTCGACATGCGTACTTGAAACTATGCCTAGGGTCGACGAATTCAAAGTTCGTGGCTCTAGATTAACCCCCACAGGACGCAAGCATTTACGAGTATAAAACATATATCATCCATATAATTTCCTACTTGCCTAATTATACAATCAAGAAGACACCAAAAAGGGGTACAATATAAATCATTAAGCAAACATATCTATCCCTGCAACATTCATAAGATATCCAATTTTAATTCACAATACCACTTAAATACATAAGATATGTGATTTACTTATCTATTACAGGTGGTAGCCAACTAAATGAATGTGGGTGTTCGTCCTTCCACCCGACCATAGGTTCAGAGGAATTCATTCTTAGCACTCTGGCCACCCCCATGCCAAGCCATGATATCACCAGGGAACTCTTTCAGTTCTTAAGGACTCTTTCTCTGTTTCAGCTTTTTCTCGGGTTTTGTTCTCTGCAAACTTTCAAAGATTTCCTTCTCTATTATGGCCTTAGTGAGGTTTATCAGATGCTCACCCAACATCAATCTCACGACCTTCTCTTCATTGTCCCCTGGAGAGATCTGCACATTCTCCTTATCCATTTGTATATCTTTCTTCCAGGATNCTAGGAGGGTCGACATGCGTACTTGAAACTATGCCTAGGGTCGACGAACTCAAAGTTCGTGGCTCTAGATTAACCCCCACAGGACGCAAGCATTTACGAGTATAAAACATATATCATCCATATAATTTCCTACTTGCCTAATTATACAATCAAGAAGACACCAAAAAGGGGTACAGTATAAATCATTAAGCAAACATATCTATCCCTGCAACATTCATAAGATATCCAATTTTAATTCACAATACCACTTAAATACATAAGATATGTGATTTACTTATCTATTACAGGTGGTAGCCAACTAAATGAATGTGGGTGTTCGTCCTTCCACCCGACCATAGGTTTAGAGGAATTCATTCTTAGCACTCTGGCCACCCCCATGCCAAGCCATGATATCACCAGGGAACTCTTTCAGTTCTCAAGGACTCTTTCTCTGTTTCAGCTTTTTCTCAGGTTTTGTTCTCTGCAAACTTTCAAAGATTTCCTTCTCTATTATGGCCTTAGTGAGGTTTATCAGATGCTCACCCAACATCAATCTCACGACCTTCTCTTCATTGTCCCTTGGAGAGATCTGCACATTCTCCTTATCCATTTGTATATCTTTCTTCCAGGATGGTTCTAGACCCATCCTATTCCTTCTGTTAGAAAGGAACTCTGGTCAGCTTGGCTTGTCATACCCAGTGGTACTACAGGCTGGAATTCTACAGTTTTGGCCATGCTTCCATTCATGGGAGTGGTTTATAATTCAACCACTGATCCTTTCTTCATTAATTGATTTCTCTCCTTGGGATCTGAAGGAGGTTTATTATCCTCATCAAGGGAATTTGGGGTTATTTGATATAATGACCCTCCCTTATAGTTTTCACATTCTTTCCTCTAGTGATATCATGGCCGTACTTTCAAGGATTCACCACCACAGTCAGTTATTAGAAAATCAAACAATAATACATTTACACTGTCCACATGCCTTAGCATGGTAAATCCTATTTTATGATTAATTACAAGCTGGGGGAAACATGGGTGTTACATGATGCCACTATGTATTTTTCAAAGATGCGGTTGTCTGCATCTCTAATTCTGCTTGCACATGAGAGGGGAATTTGGGGAGATACATTTTGTATACGGTGGTTGTCTAGGTGGCTCAATATATCAATTGGAATATTGTCATTGATAAGAAAAATAAGATATCTACTATTCAACAAAACTGCATCTAACAATCCATATTGCATCTTGTTCCATGATGCCAATCCCGTCAGTGGTCATTATGAACCACTACTGTATAGAAAATTGTCCATATGAAATCTTGGAGGACCTGATATTTACTTGTCCCTCATTTGCAAAGACCTTGAATCACAGTGTAAATGGATTATGCATCACATAGACTGCCATGGTTTGCAGATAGCAACAACCATTGTATCTAGCTATGGAGATAGTATGTTCAATGAAATTTGTTGTTTGGTAGAAGCAGAGTTCGAAGTACATTCGCTGTGTCTTTACACTATATAGTCCTTTTGCAATGCAATTATAGGCGGAAACCAACAGGCTTTTAGCTGCTTGCATCAACACCTTTCACCATATATCCTAGAAAATATGCCGACAATTGGAAGTTGGCAAGAATACCTTGTAAACATGGCATTTCCATATGAAAAAGAAAATGTGGAGGGTGGCATATTCTATTTGCAATGGCTATCTATCATATTCAGAGTAAATATCCAGGTCTGGTTGGCCCTGCCAGATGGCACTGTCCATTCCTGGTCTATTGATTCAAATTACGATCGAACAATTAACATCCTCTCGTTGAAATCAGATACGACACATATCCATTATCAAACTTTGCTAGGACATATCACTGGTTCAGGGTCCAATGTCCATGCCACCCAAATCACATCGAATCTGCATACGCGTGGAATGCTTTTTAATGAGAATGAAACACCTCCCAGTTGCGATAAGGCCATACGGGGCTTAAACAAAAAATGTAGAATAAGTTATCACAACTTGAAAAAGGTCATGCATGGAATTCAACCCAATTGTGATGAGGTCATACAGGGATTAAACAAAAAATGTAGGCTAAGTTATCATAACTTGAAAAAGTTCATATGTGAGAGAAAAAAAAACATTGGTAGTATAGAAAATACTGCCGGTGCAGGGTCCAGTGTCAATGCCATCCAAACCACATCGAATGTGCATAAACGTTGCATGCTATTTAATCAAATTGAAATCCATCCTAGATGCCTTGAGGTCATCTTGGCCTTGAACAAGAAATGTAGACTAAGTTATCACAACTTGAAAAAGGTCATACGTGAGAGAAAAAAATACATTTTCATGCTTCCTTCTAGAGACAAACTGACATATCACAATCTAAAAAAATTGTTCATGCACAACACAACATAAATAGGTACGGTCACATATCCCACAATAGTCATACAACTATCTGAGAGGAAAAAATTGCATTTCGTGGGCTAGAAGAAACACCGTGCACTACTACCAATGAAAACCAACAAACACTTTCTACCCATACTTCCCTATGAAAGAAATATGCAAGACAAACCTACATGAAACAGATCAAAGACACTCCTTCCATTGCATGTGCAATTTGTGATCAATTGAATTTCGCAAAAAACAGTAAGTCTTTCACGCTTGATTTGGAAGCAAAATACCTCCACTTGACAGTACATGATAAACCATTTTCCAGTGGCAAAATTTGTCTTCCATGCAAATGGTCACTTGAAAATGGAAAACTGCCACAATTTGCAACCCCTAACCAAATAAGATGTAATACACCACTACCATATGTAAGTGTACTTACGAAACTTGAAGAGAGACTTGTGTCTCTGCGAATTGCATTTGCAAAAATCAGGCCCTGGGGCTATAAACGACCCCAGATGGGCTTAACAGGATCAATTATTAATGTGCCCGTTCAACTAGATGTGAAAAAATCCTTGCCACAATTCATTAACGATACAATGACAATTTCTCTGGCTCTAAAAATATGCTTGCAATACAAAAATGCGTATCATACAGGAAAAGTACATGTGCATGCTGTTATGAAAGCATTAAAAGAATTATGTTCCAGGGCCTTGTACAAAGCACATAACATTTGTATAAATGAGAACTGGAACAATGTTCTTGGATAAGAGGATGACAACTCTGCACAGAATCTTGAAACTACTAGTGAATTTGATACAAGTCATGAATTTGAAAATGAAACACCTGCTGAGACATTGGTGCATGGATTCACTGATTCACAATGCACTCGTGACTTGCAAGACAAGATTGTCAAAATTGCACCTGCTGAGGGGCAACGTCCACTTGGAATATTCAAGGACAAATTCACTGAAGAAATGAACTTCCCAACACTCTTCTATGGATATCCACGTCCCACTGACATTACAAAATGTTTCAGTTACCATAAAATAGTTTGATGGGAGCTGCTACATTGAAGCGGTGACTTCTCTTGTCACATAACAATTTTTTTTTCAAAACAATGCACATAATAATAGAGCAAGTGTTGTCTTGCATGTGGGTCCGAATAAGAAAAGGCCAGTTACAAGGAAGAAAGTTGTTGGCCAAGGATGTCAAGTACAAAGTAAACCTAGAAAATATTCTTAAATCTGATATTGGATACATAGATTTCAAAAACATTCGCATCTCTCCTGACTATTTGCAACAAAACAAGAAAACTATTTTTGCAATGATCCGACAATTGGGCCCGCCAACATTTTTCATCACATTTACAATTGCAGAGCATTGCTGGGATCCATTGGTGGCTGCGGTATCTGACTTGCATAAGAACATGAAATGTAAAAAACAAACCGATACACTAGAAAATAATGACATTGACTACCTCTAAGAAAAGTCCCAGTGACATGTACTCGCTATATAGACATAGAATAAATTCTTTTGAGACAATTGATATGCCATGATGAAACGTTTTTTGGAAAAATGTCGGACTACTTTTTTGTGACTAATTTCTAGAATAGAGGGAGTGAGTATGACCACGCATTGTTGTGGATTGAGGGTGCACCAATCTATGGAGATGACAACAATTCACCGAATCGAGCAGTTTTTTGACAAATACATAACATGAAACACAAATCATTTGGATACAAAATTTGCCAAAGTTCATAGACATTATCATACAAAAGTTGTAGAAAACAAAAACTTCGCATTACGGATACAACTTTCCGTCTTTGCTATTGAGAGAAATAAGAATCATAGAGCCACTCAGTTTAGAGGACAATGTTGTATTTGAGAAATCTAAATCCTTGTTCACATTTCTAGAACAAAGAGAGAGTTTAATGAGTTGATGAGCTTTGATGACTTCACAATAGAGGTAAATCTATCAGAAGATGGGTACATCCAAGCCATACAATATACGCCAAAACCATTTTTCCTTAAGCAAAAACTTTCCCATATCTGGAACACCCGGTTTCTCCAAGGACATGCAGTTATGTGGAATGCAAATGCAATATGCCACAAATGCAGGCCCTCAATGCATATCAGCAGCAGCATCATATTTTACCATTATATGAAAAGGTTGACAAATCTATGACAAATGCATTGAAGAATTCACAAAAGAACATGAAATAAGTCATATTGATGCCATACAAATGATATGTATGGTTGACAATACATTGCTTAATATTCAACAAATATATGCTCAACAAAGCGTTCCACATTGCACTTTCTCTGCCCCTCAGTTGTAGTCTAGGAAAATGTGTCTTCATAAGCATCCACTTGAGAAATACACATTTGTGCTTAAACCACCGTGTTTTCTATAAAAAGAGTTTGACAATTCAGAAGACGTGCTATGTTGGTCTATTGATTATTACCTACATCGTCCATCTCCTATTAAGCATATCTTCTTAGTAGAATCCATATCGCATTACAAAATGGTTAAGCCCGTATCAAAAAGAAAAAAACCATCTGTTATACGGTTTGTCAAATGCAATAAAAATTTTTTGACTATAAGAGAGCTATTGTAGAGAGAAAAACCAGCACATTATACATTCAGTTCGATGAAATGAAGAGACATTAAAACATAACTTCCCCACATGGGAGGCTGCATGTATGATGCCTCTGATACTTTAGTGCAAATCAATGAAATTATATTTGGATTTACAATGTTGATCCAACATGGGGTGATCTAGAAATTGCGGTTAATGATCTAGAAAGCCGACAAACTTGATGAGACATTCAGAAACCCGAAAACAACCAGAACTCTTACGAGTTCTATGACTTGCAAGCAGATTTTCTTTGTCCTCGAGCGGTGGCTTTGAAAAATGTATCAGTCTTGGTTTTCAAGTCACAAAAAAAACCTTTCCTTATTGAAAATAATAAATAAATACCACGAGAATAAGGCGATGCGGTGAATCGTAAACAACAAACAATTCTAAAGGGACTACTTAAAAATGCTTGAGCATGGACACTCCTATCCACTTGTTACTTACAGGTGGAACAGGAACATGCAAGACATTCTGGCCGAAATCATTTCCCAAATGCTTATATGAATCTATGTTTCAAACAATTCCTCTGATCCTAGAAACCAAAGGGCCTATAGTTGCATACATAGGAAAAAGTTACATACAATGTTGGTGGAACAATGGTCTCTGCATTTTTTTAATGCCTTTTAACAAGTCTGAGTTTCTTCCACTTAGCAAGGAAATGTTAGATACCTTGTCTAAGCTTTATTACGAACTCCAACTTGTCTTTATAGATTAGAAGCATAATATTTGATTGGGAGTCATTTCTTGTATTCCATTGACAATCGATTAAGAAGCATAAAACATTTGCACACAAAATACTTTGGAAACATTGACGCGCTGATATTATGTGGCGATCTTTACCAGGCACAACTTGATCCAAGATTCTTTGATATATTAACAACCCACGGTTAACATGCAAACAATGACACATGACTTATGGAGAGACAATATTAGATGCTTTTAATTGCATACTATGTGCTAGATAGATGAAACATTTATTGAAATTAAAGATAGAATCTTGGACAAACAACTAAACACATGATGACTTAACATATATCAATTGGGAATTCTTCTGACCTGCACCAATAGATCCAACCTTCCCTTTCCTGTTCTACACAAATAGGGATGTTGCAATGCACAACATGTACATGCTATCACTTCAATACTGAAGATGATATCATCATGAATTCAATTATTTACGGAAGAAAACCATGGACATGTGCCACATCATGAACGTAACCCGCTGCCTTCGACTTGTCACAATTAGAAATTAAAGTTTGAAATATATGCTCGCAACTATGATTCACAGGATGGCTTTGTTAATGGTGCAGATGGAATATTGAAGGGCTATACGAAGACATAAAAAGTAGGTGTCCTTTGGATTAAATTCCATGAACATATAGGCAAGCGACAAGCAAACAAGTTGTCTTATCTATATAATTCAAACATTTCAAGAGATTTGACACCTATTTTGCGAATATCAAAGTCGAATTATTGACATCCAGCAAGAAGATCGGAAGAGATTCGAAAACAATTTCCAATTAAACTTGCGTAATGCGCATTATGGTACCGGTCGCAAGGGATAACACTTGATAGTGTTGCATTTCAGCCTCTTTGGAATTGAATACATGGACATGTACCTGTATCGATGTCGGAAACATAGATACATGTATTTACTAATTCCTCTTTACAAAATATAATTTCAAAGTCAAACATAAAGTTGATATTGAAATGGAATGCCTGAGGACTACCGCAAAATGGCATCTACGTTATGATTACCAATTCATACAAACAAACTCATTTGTTTCAATTCTCTCACTTAACACACGTAGCTTACATGCACACATGGGATATACTCAATGACTATGATCATGACCAGTTCAATATTCTAATAGCACAGGAAACATACATGGCATTAGCAATGCAAAACAAACAATTTCAAATCACAATTTCATATCAAGTTACATTACACATGGGGCAATGATATTTGGTGAAAAAACATGTACCAATTTTGGAGCATATACATTTCTCAGAAAAGAATGTTGAGATGGTGCTTGCAAAAATGTCCTTTTCCATGGAATAGAAATTACAATCTCTTGAATCTGTGTGCTGCTCCCATGTAACGTCTCAACATACTAAATGTTCTTTCTAGTGCATTAGAGCATTTTCATCTGAGCGAAACCATTTATTGTAGGAGACTTCAATGATGACATGCTACAAAATAATGCCATAACAAAAGAATTGAAAAAACTACATGTGCAAATACAGCCTCCGCTTTCTTTTGAACAACACAAGCCATGTACAAAACGTGTTTATTGACCATGTATGGTCAAATGTGCCCATTCCTCAATACAATTGGTCTGATCACGATACAATTGGTGTTGCACTTGAAATAGGATATACATCCGGTATATTGCAAAGTCATATTTCTATGTTTCAAAGCATATCGGTATAGCTTGTTGCAGAAAACAAATTATCAACTTCTTAGTTTTCCCTGGTTTTGTACACATACTACTCTGGTCACCATACACTTGGTGTTGCACTTGAATTATAAAATATATATCGGGCATATTACAGGAATCATGTATTTCTATGCTTAGAAAACATATCTCTGTCTATGTTGTTACTTGAGGAAAGAGTTGAGATATCTTCTTAGTTTTTCCTGTTTTGTAATTGATTTTGGTCACAATTGTTTTTAGCAATTAAAAAAATAAAAATAAAATATATATATATATATATATATATATATATATATATATATATATATATATACACTTTGCTAACTAATATTATAAAAAAATAAAAAAAAAAAAAAAAGGTGCATTCTTCTAACACTATTTGTTACCCTATTCCTTCCCTGTTCTTGTATTTGAATCTATGCACATAATACTTGCTTTTCTTTACATGCCAACTTATGTTCATTATTACGTTTTGTGTTTTTCCTTAGAAACAAAGCGGAGGAAACTAGACACCTTAAAGAACTCCTAACTAGAATGTAGAAGAATCCATGCAAGGTGCATATTTCTACATTGTTTCATGTCAATAGTTTTTTTTTGTTTACTTTGTTTGTATTTGTTGAGCTGGTTTGCAGCTCTATTTTTTTTCCTCATGGATCTCATATCTTCACATTTTTATTTAGAAATTGTCTTCGTGTCAATTATATTTCCTTTTCTCTTATCTTGAAATAAATAGAATTTGTACTCCATCTTTTCTTTTCATGTGTTTCTATGCTTGTACATTTATTCTTTTCACATATCAATTGTATTCTTTATCTTGTAGAGGCATCACGGTTCTTACCTCCCTTTATTTTTCCCTCTTCTATATACTTAACCCGTTCCCTTTTTTTATTCCCCTCTATTACCAATTTCTGATTCTATACTTAGCCCCATGTCTATGCTCGAGGGTTCCCGGGATGTGATCCTGATTCCATGTCCATCTATATCTTTACATCTGAGTCCCGGAGCCGGCCGCCCGTTCGTTTTCATAGTTTCGCGAATTTTTATGAATTACCGGCGGGTTCCCTCACAGTAAAGAAAGCCATCGAACTCTCATGCCCACGTGTGTGTGGTATACATCTTCGCGTGAAACTTCTATGATCTACAATTCGACCCAGGACTGCGAAGCTTCATTATTTCCCAACATTTTGTTGATATTTCAAAGCATCTGTGATATTTTTTCCCATACATTTCTTACCTCCTTTATTTTTCCCTCTTTATACTTAGCCGTTCTCCTTTTTTCTTACCTCTATTATCCATTTCTGATTCTATACTTACTTCCATGTCCATGCTTGCGGGTTCCCAGGATGGTGATCACACCAAATTCCATGTCCATCTATATCTTTATCCGCGAGTCCAGATGCCATTCATTTCTTAGTTCAGCGAAGTTTATGGCGGGTTCTGCTATAGGTGCCATCCAACTCATGCCACGGCGTGCATGGTATACATCTGCGCTGGAAAGACTTGGTTATCTACAATTCGATCCCAGACTCGAAGCTTGTAACTTATTTTTCCTAGCATCTTGTTGATATTTCAAAGCATTTGTTGATATTTTTCCCATACAGTTCTTACCTCCCTTTCTTTTTCCTCTTCTATACTTATCCGTTCTCCCTTTTTTCTTCCCCTCTATTATCATTTATGATTCTATACTTAGTCCAATGTCTATGTTAAATTGGGTTCCCTGGGATGGTGAATTGGCGATTCCATGTCCATCTATCTTTACATCAAGGTCCTAGGCCATCATTCTTTTTCATAGTTTGTGAATTTTATGGTTGTGGGTTCCTGTGTAGGAGCCATCGAACTCTCATGTCCCATGTGTGCGGTATACATCTTGCACCCAAAACCCGGTGATCTATAATAATTCAACCCTAGACTTGAAGCTTGCGACTTATTTTTCCCTATATCTGTTGATATTTCAAAGCATATGTTGATATTTCCCAGTTCGTTTCAACAATTAGCCAATTTTATGGCAGCGAGTTCCCCAATGCATTATCGAACTCCCATGCCTCATGTTCGGATATACATCTGCATCCAAAACTCCGGTTATCTACAACTTAACCCCAGACTCCTCGAACTTCGCCATCCTCACTCTTTATCGAACTCACAAAGTGTATATCCATCTATATCTTGACATCGCCGGTCGGCGGGTGCTTTTTCGTTTCCCTTAAGCAAATTTTATGGCTCTGGGGTTTCCCGGTGAAGCGTTATGAAATTTCATTCCTTGTGACCGATTATACATCTTCCATCAAAGGCTTAGGTGATCTACAATTCCACCACAAACTTCCAGGTTCAAAAAAGTACCAAAGCATCTTTAATTCTCCTCCATACCCGCCATGTTTCACCTTCCCAATGCACATTGAGTATGCTTTTACTAGTGACAATCACCACGGATGTTTGAAAATGTGGCATTAATAGAATTAAAGATCGAGGTAATATTCCATTAAAATGAATTTATGGGAGAATATTTTGGAATCTGATTAGTTTCTTTCTATCAATCTTGAATTCACAAAAATGTTGGTTATTTTAGTTATTTTAAGATGTCATTTCGGCATAAAGAATTCAATGTGTATTTGGCGTCATCTACAAAGGTGTTCATGATCTTATGTCTTTAATTATTGTGCACATAATTTTTGTCCCTTACAAGTATGCATATTTGAGGCTTTGCTTTCATATGAAAATGTTGAACACCAAATTTCAATTTGAATATAGTTTGCATTTGGGCCATATAGAGCCATGAGTAATAAAATAAAATAATATGAAAATTGTTTAGTAAATATAATTATCTTCTGACTTGAACCTACTTTTTTCAAGAACTAGGTATATTACACAACTGTCAATGTTTTCCCCACTTCAATAGTTTCTCAGTTTCCCTGCCATCTTCGCACGCTTCACAATGCAAATTGATGACACTTTTATTAGCTTTGAAAAGAGTGGCATTAAAAGGAGAAAAGGTTGAGGACATCTTTCAGTAAAACACGACATTGAACCAAGATTTACTGGATATTTTATTATGATGTTGCAACATCCATTTAAATTCAATGAGGAGGAAAGGAAGGTTTTCATCACCTTATGGCTCCAACTCGACAAATTTATATGGAGATACCACAGATATTTTGAGCCACGGTGGTGTTTCGATTGGTCCAGGTTATGAGCTCTACTCATCCATACGCGGATGAAAGTTATCTTGACATCTGAAATTGCAACGAAAGATTGTATCCCGATTTTTTTTACTTTAAGAACTTTTGTCGTAATGTTTGCTGAGGAACTATATCCACGAGACCATGATTGTCCATATGGTTGACCATTTCCAAATATCCCTATCACCTAAAGTGTTTTGAAATATGTTAACACTTCCCGATAACACCTAATTTCAAGGGAGAGGTGAAAGCGGTTCTAAAGAAGCATGGCAATGGAGTGGAGACCTCTTTCGAAGTTGTCTGGACCCAACACCCTCTCGGGGCGTGGCCATAATACAAGTTAGTGTAGCAAAACCTTTTTCAGAAAATTGCATGTATTTTCACGAGGACAATGAGACAAGAAAGTTAGCTGGCATCTCGGATGATTACGTATATTTTATATTTTATGGTCTAGCAACAAACCATCTTCCATTGCCACAAGCTAATTTCCATTCAAATCTCTTCCGGTTATTGCAATACAGGAGGCAAAAGAAATTCTTTATGCCATATTATTTAATTTTCGCCATGCCGAATTTCTATCAATTTCCTAGACTATCTATGTGTAGGAAGATGAACTATGAATTTGACCCATTAACATTCTCGTGCCATAAATTATGGAGACAGGATGCTTGCCAACAATTTTATAAGGTCTTTAATTATTTTGTTTAAGTTTTTAAAGCATTGATATTTGGAAAGTATTTTCCCCGGTTTTGTTAAGGTCCTAACCCTTTTAGGTGAATCAATGTATTAGGATGTAATAAGGTCAATATTAATAAGACCTTTCAATAAAATAGAATAAAGTATTGGATGTAAGAAGACCTAATAGAAGCTTAAACTTCTAGAAGGGATCTTCCTCTAGATCTTCTCTTAATAAACATATTTAGTATAAATAGAGATTAGAGGGTATGAAAACCCTAAGCTTGGATATTATTGTATGAGAGTCTTTTCATTTGGAGGTTGCCTGAAAGTATGAACATTTCTTTTCGATTCAAAGTGTTATTTCTATTTGCTATTTAGGTATATCATTTACGTGTATTGTGGGGAATTTATCTTTTGGATATTTCACATTGTCTGTCATTTCCTAGCATTTCATTTTACATTAGCATATTTTATATATCAGTATCTTACCAAAGTGAGTATGAGAGCACTTTCCTTGGCAGTAAATTGTGGGTTAAATTTTTTAAAGGTAGAGACGTATTATGGCATATTAAAGATATACATATCTGTCGTTACACCCATAAACCCACGGTTGAGGGATAAATACACGCATGAAATACAAGTAGTACTTAAGAACACATATGTTGGCCACCCTTATAACCTTTGTTAGTACCCATTCGAGTGGTATCACCTTCGGATAATAGCTGATAATACGGACCATTCGTTCCACGAAGCCCTCACGGCAAGATAAACCTACTCGGCCATGGGTACGCTATAATTGTCACCCGAGAAAAGCGCTTCGGGGAAGATACTCTCTAGTACACGGGTAGTGGGTAGAGTACGGCTAAGAGTGCAGTCTATCCTCACTTAGTTAGTGCCACAGAGATAATTGGGCGGAGTACTCTTGTTGTTGGACCCATAGCATTATGTCAGAGCTATATACGAGGGGCAAACCCTTGTACGTAGAACCCTTGAATACCTAACCATTGGGAACATAAACAACAACAAACAAATTAAACCCGGTGAGATCTATTAACCCACATCGTATTAGGGTTACTAAGTAAATACTCACGGGTTCAAAATTTGGGTTCCAACGCGCAACATTCTTGGACAAAGCGCGGTTGTAAAAATAGTCTGGAAATTTTTCACCATTGTTTGAGACCTATTCTAAAACAAGACTCATCCTCTTAAGCCCTCATCACTTTCCTCCATATCATGTTTCTACAAAAAATTCTGACCACCTTGCTGCTTTGATTCCACCCATTTTTTCACCATTATTTGAAGACCTATTCCATTAGATTCATCTATTTTCCATTATCACTTTTAACCCGCGCATCATTTTGCGAAACTTTTCGACCCGCTTGGCTCCACTTACGGTTCCTAGTCATCATGGCCCATACCGGTAACCAGAACTGGAATACCGGCACAACACCACAATCCGGTTGCGAGACCCAACAAGAGGTGCAACAACTTCGATTACTACTATTTCCTCCGTGATGCCTCCATGAATGCATCCGTCCATGTAGTCGTCTAGTCCGCAATGGCGGAAGTAAAATGGAGCAGATCACATCGTTGTAGCGCTTTGCACCAAACTCAAAATCCTCTCGATGATGATGCACCTAAAAGGTAAAGGTGAAACTTCTTCCCATTCCTTTCAACCATCACTTTCAAAGGGAGATACTCCTTCCGCGAACGGATGCCAACTAAATTTGATAAACAGAATTAACACGGTTGGGTCACACGATGAACATTATTTCTCTCTCTACAACATTAAGGATGACTTGGCCAAACTCTGGTAATGGTGTTCTCCTCCAGATCAAACACCGGCAATGGTGGCAATGGAAAAACTTCCCGTCAGGATATATTGCTTGGACCCAATTTGTTCTTGAGCTTTGACTTTGTGCAGCACCAACCATTTGGGCCATTTTGGCAATTGAATAAATCCCGATTTGATCAGAACTTCATAGGCGCATTTGAAGCGTCTGGATTTTTCGAATAGAGGGCATGGTGATGCTCTTTAGAAGTGCTGTCGGTGGCCTCAAAGAGGAATTCTGACCCATGTCCTCATGAAAACAGACCCTCGACTTGGTGGAGGCTACCAAAAAAACCAAAGAAAGCGTGAGTTTCCCTCTCAAAGGCAGTAAGCTTCTTCCTTTCCCTAAACCAATAAGCCCACTACTCCCTCCATTATAAAATCCAAAATTATTGAGGCTGAAATGGCTGGCGACAACTCAAAGGGCCTCTGTTATAAGCGTGATGACAAATATTTCCCAGTCCACAAATGTAAGGAACAAAAAATCTCTTTATGGCCATCACGAGGGATATTCCAAGAAGGCGATGATAGGGGCCGCTTCCCACGTACTGAGTCACGAGAGCTTCTAGAAATAAACCCTCCTTCCGACCCTCCTGGGAGAGGAACCCATCATTTCCCTCAATTCTCTCACCGACTTCTACTGCCCCCCAAACTCTCAAAGCTAATGGTTATATCAAGCAGAAGGTCACATCATCTTAGTTGATAATTAGGAAACACCCTGAGTACATTCATTGCCGCATCGCCCATGAAATCCATTGCTATATCCATGCTGTTATGTTTTAAATCGGTGGTAATGGTGGCTCTATAAAATAGCAGGGAGTTGTGAATTGTGCATCTCCAAATTGGTGATTGCCACCTAAAATCCCATATGTTGCTATTGACATGGGAGGTTGCGACGTGGTGTTGAGTCTTGGCTCGGAATATAGGTCCCATTCTCATGGACTTTGAGAAATTAACCATGCAATTTGACCAAGGCGACCACAAACATAAATTTCAGGAGAACTCGCAGTGATGACTTGATATTTATGTTTGTGGCCTCCTTTTTCAAATTGCATGGTTAAGTTCATTCGGGTGTCATAGCCTAACTCCGTGCCATTCAAGCCACATAGATCCCACCATGCCCCAAGACCTCCAAGCCCTCTTATCCAAACATCGACAATGACTACTCCTCCCGGGGACTCCCCATACGTGTCCATGATAATTCCTTTCCCCTTGTCCCAGGAAGTCTTTCCCCCAATATACGTCCATATCCGCACCCCTTTGCCCAAAGAATGAGAATTGAAAAAATGGTCCGGGGAACTCCTTCTTTACGGAGTCATCGTCTAGTCTGAGCCCTTACTCACTCTCCGGATCATCATGGGTACCTAAATAAAAGAGGTTCTTGGCGAGATGTCTGAGCTGCTGCTCTCAATAAACTCACCATCAAAGACAAATTCCCATTCGGTCATTGATGACCTACGGATAAAGCGAGTGGTGCCCAATTCTTCACCAAACTTGATCTTGCTTCGGGCTATCACCAGATCATTATGAAAAGTCCGACATTCCTAAGATGTCCTTTCGCACTCCATGATGGCCACTATGAGTTTTGGTCATACCCTTTGGGTTGTGTAACACCCTCCACCTTTCAGAGCCTCATGAAGTATGTCTTCCGCCCTTTTCTTAGTCATTTTGTCTTAGTTTTCTTTGGATGATATCCTCATATATAGAAAGGCATAGAATGAGACCATCGACTCATGTGGATCAAGTTCTCAGTTCTAAAGCTTATTTTGACTTTTCACGAAGCTTGGTCCAAATTGGCACCTGGTGCATCGAGAAGTAGAATACTTAGGTCATCTAGCGGGAAGGATGGCGTTAGGGTGGACCAAAAAAATATCGAAGCTATGCAAGAATGGCCACCTAAGACTCTCAAAGCTTGTATGGATTTTTGAATATAGGCGATTATTATCACAGGATTAGTCTAGAACTATGGAGAGATTACAACACCTCTCACGACTCTCCTTAAAAGAACTCTTTCACTTGGACCCCAACAAGCTGCTCAAGCTTTTCAAACTTTGAAGATGTCCATGTGCCCCAGGTTAGCTCTTCCGACTTCACAAAGACATTTGTGTTGGAATGTAAACACATCGGGAAAGGAATTGGTGTTATCCTTATGTAAGATGGTCGACCTTTGGCCTTACTAGCAAACAAGCGTACGAAAATAATCTGGGAAACCCTATTTATGAAAAATAAATGTTGGCGATTAACATCTTGAGTTGAATTAGCAAGCGTCCGCACTTATCTATTGGGGCAATGGTTCCAAATTAAGATAGACCATCAAAGCCTCAAATACTTTCTAAAACAACGCATTTCCTCACCGGAACAACAAAAATGGGTCGGCTCTTTGGATATGTTTTTGAGATCATTTACAAGAAAGGGCAAAGACAATGTAGTGGCGGATGCTGCTTTACATCTTTGGAAATATGAAGACGAAGGATCCCTTTTCTCTTTCCTTCATTTGTACCAGATTGTTGTGGTGCACCAAGAATGCTGCAAGACCCCAAAAGTTTGCATCCAATTCAAATGGCTACGGAGACAAAGTAGCGAAGGCTCCCCAGGGTACTCTTGGCCGGGATGAGCTTTGATACAAAGGCAGCTTGTATTTAAGTAAACAGTAAGATCAATTCACGGTACTCTAAAGGCTTTATCGCTGTGAGAACTTTCGAGTTCCGCAAAACATGGCCGAGTTAAAGCGTTCTTTTAGGATGGTATGAAAGCAGGACGTAAGTAGGATTTGTAGCTGAATGTGAGGTATGCCAATGCACAACAAGGGAGAAACGGTCAATCTCCAGGCGCCCTCCAGCAGCTTCTGATTCCCACTGATATTTGGAAGGATATCTCTATGGACTTTATTACGAGCTTACCCAAATTGGGGAATAAATCGATTGATAATGGTGGTGGTGGATAAGCCTTTTGGTACTCATTTTGTGCTCTTCACCGCATTTACTGCTTCATGGGTAGCCCAAATTTTCATGGATCCCGGTCTTTGAAAGCTTCGCTGGCATGCCAAACTCTATTACGTCAGACCAACTTTCACAACAATTTTGGCGGCGAACTGGCTACAAGGTACACAATTTCATCTCGGCAACATCATCCCAGACGGATGGTCAGCGTAAGGCGATCAACAAGTGTTTGGAAACCTATCGAGGTTCTTTGCATCGGAAAAAGAACACCAGTGGTCTCAATGGTTACACCTCGCCGAACGGTGGTACAACATTATACCGCTGTACTTTCGCGCGGCTCCTTTTGAATCGAGTGTATGGAAAGAAATACCGTCAGTTCTCTCATACTTACGGGTACCTCGAAGGTCGAGGCCGTCGACCAAACACTTACAATCTGAGAAGATATCCTTGTACCCAAAGAGAACTTGGTCCGTAGCCGAGAATAGAATGAAGTAACAAGCGGATCAAGGTTTACTCGAAGCGTCAATTTGTAGAAGGGATCAGTGTTCTGCGGCTGCAGCCATATAAAGAAAACTTCCCTCAAGGCCGGCAGTGTCCGGGAAGATAGCACGCAAATTTTATGGCCCCTACACATTTCTAAAGTGTGTAGGACAAGTCGCATATCAATTAGCTCTACCTAGTTAGTTGAAGCTACATCTTGTTTTTCATGTTTCTGCTTGAAGAAGGTGGTGGAACCGGTGCCAACTGAAACCAACCTTCGAGTTAGGCGAAGAAGGATCATTTAGCAGCTACCAGGCGGAGTTTTGTGGACGGAGGGGGCGTCGCTGCGTCGAGGAGACCCACTCGGAAGTGCTGATACAGGCGTGCATGACGGGCGGATGGACGTGGGGTGGCGAACGTACCAGGCGCTGGTGGGGCGGGGTTGCGGCAGGGTGGATGGTGGGGTTGAATATGGACAGTGGTGAATGGGATGGTTCCGTGGCTGGGATGAGACCTTCTGGGCGGACGTGTTTGGAAATAAAGGTCGAGGGTATGAAAAATTTCTGGGATATTATTGTAACGAGGCCGGCTGCTCATTTGGAGGTTACCTCGAAGAGACTGTGAACATTGCTATCGATTCAAAGTGCTATTTATGTTACTATTTCATATATCATTTATGTATTGTGAAGATTATCTGGATATTTCGCATTGATACATCATTTCTAGCATTTTCATTTTCGATGCGCATATTTTATATATCGTTATCTTGTTTTGTATCGATGATACCACGGGTAGGAAGGGAACAATAGAAGAAATAGAGGGGCTATACATTGCCAGGATTTTGGGTCTAAACAAAATTCTTTCTTCCTTCCATGTCACATATATGAAAAAAAGGAAATGACAATTCATCTCTATGGCTTGGAAAGTCCTAAGTTTCATGGTTAGGAACCACTTCAATATTTCTTCCACTTACACTATCCTTACAATGTACTCCGTGCAGTACCAATGATTCTACCAGGCGGAGACAAAATATCTAGGTGAAAAACTTTAATCCTCGACCACCACAACCAAGACCACAACCTCTCGTAGAAGTACTCCAACAACTTACCCAAGTAACGATTCACACAGTTCTTCGGGTGGAGGAGGAGATAACCCTCCCTTCGAAAAAATTGAAAGTTGTCACAAGCTTCACACTGGAGCCAGCAGAAAAATAGTCCAGAGCGAGGGAGAGGGACCGAGGGAGAAGTTTATATCTACAATCTCTCCTCGAGAGATATGGAACTAGAAATTCATCTCTATGCCTTGGAAAGTCTAGGATTTCATGGTTAGGAACCACTTCAATATTTCTTCCACTTACACTATCCTGAATGGACTCCGTACCAGTACCAATGATTCACACAGGCAGAACCAAAAATATCTAGGTGAAAAAACTTCCCAATCCTCGACCACCACAACCAAGACCACAACCTCTCGTAGAAGTACTCCAACAACTTACCCAAGTAACAAATTCACACACAGTTCTTCAGGTGGAGGAGGAGATAACCCTCCCTCCGAAAAAATTGAAAGTTGTCACAAGCTTCCAATGGGCAAAAAACGAAAAAAAATAGTCCAAGAACAGGAGGGACCGAGGGGAGAAGTTTATATCTACAATCTCTCCCTCGAAGATATGGAACTAGAAATTGACATTGAAAACTGTTCCCTGATGACGATCCCCTAGAGATAACTGCTTCTCACAATATTGGGATGGAAATAATTGGCATAGATACATTGGACAAAGAAGAGTATTTTGCATTCCAGAGCACTGCTTTTGACAGCGAATGAAAAAAATTGATTATTGAAAACATAGATGTAAAGAATAAGAAAGGCACATCTTGTTTAGATTTCAACCTACGCAACATGTGCCCTTCCCAGATATCCAAGATGCACTGAGAAATTTGAGATGCTCTAGACAACTCTATTAGCGGCCTTGAAACGAAAAACCTCATGTTAAAGACGTGAATCAAAGAATTGGAGGCAACTCTAATGCCTCTTCCACTATTTTCTATTCCTTTGGCAATGGTTGGGTCCATTGCACTTGTGCCAAAGTTAAAAGGATCAATAAGCCTTCTCACATTGGCTTGAGACTATGTGGAAAAGAATATAAACAAAATAATGGAATTAATAATAGAAGCTTGGGAGATGTCAAAGAATATGATCTCTTTTGGAACAAGAGCGCATGCTTTTCATAAGTATCTGCAAGCAGATCTCAAGAATGAGCAAGCTTTTTATCTTGATGTAGTTTTACTATTTGGTATTAAAGTTACCGGTATGATGAAATTCATAAGAAGACATGAGGATCTCCCTTCCCTGGATCGAATAGACCAGCTAAACACATGCTGGAAAGAAAAGGTAAAGAACCTAATTGGTATAGTTCAAGAATGTAGCCAGACAATATCTAAAAGAGACAAACTATTCAAGAAGCTAACTAAGATAGATCTAGCTTCCAACACCAATGAAGTCCATGACCCAAAATTGATATTAAATTCATTGTTTTTAACCAAGCAAGCATTTGATGATCAAGTTCATATCTATAAAAGACTGTTATTTGAAAATTTCCAAGGAATTCTTGAATATGGTGAAGATGACGTGAAAACGTGGCTAGTCAGTTATGAAATTAGAAACAAAAATATTCAAGAAGCGTTGCACAACTTGTCTATTGTTCTAAGGGACTTGGAAAGTGAATTCTTCAATATAAAAATCTGGCATGAAATGAATGTGGCACCCATGAGGAGCTACATCGAAGAATGGTTAAAAAAGGTTGTCAAATAGATTACCAATGAAGGTAAAAGCCGAGGAAAGCCATAAAAGGACATCATTGAACAAATGACAAGGCATGGGACACCATCATAGTAAGTTTATACTGATTACATTTTTCTGTCTTCATCCACTTATTCTAACAAAGCTTTAACCCAGATCTGACAATTTTCTCTTTCTTCTTGCCAGGTTTTGTTGTTTTCCATCGCCGACTTTCTTCTTTCTACAAACTTCATTCTTTTACATCGTTTCTTTATAGTCTGCGACAGTCCCAATCGAAGTCATTCTGGCAAACACATTTTTATTTCACAGAATTGTACTGAATATAGTGTTTTTTACAAATTCTAAGACAACTTTTTTTGGGAAATATTCTCAAATGTATTTTGTAACCCAATTAATCTAAATATAAATATTTGGGGTTGTTCTATGCTGGTATTCAATGCTTGGTGTTGTTATTTGGAATTTGTATTTCTTCGTAAAATTAACTCATTTTGCTGTACATGTTCCTGTTTTATATTGTGCATATATTGCAACTTCCTATATTTCAGAATATTCTTCGATATACAAACTATAAAGTCATATATTTTTTGTCTATGTTCCTTGTAGGTTTGAGAAAAAAAATTCGAGCCCAAAACACCATTCTAATTTGAACATGGTTTAGATTTGGACCACAAATAATATAGTAAGATACATTAATATGGATACATTTTAAATAAACATAAACAATATCCCTTTAAACTTGAGCTTGAATTTCTCGGGCTCCTGGATTTTTCGTGGGTTGATCGATTATCGGACAGTCAAATCCTCATTTCCATCTATATATTCACATCAGGAACCTGACCAACGATGGTCCCTGTAACCACTTAGCCAAATATCTCACCGCGGCGTCCCAACTTAGCACTATCACATTCTTATCCCACGTGTTCTGTTATATACATCTTGCACCCAACACTTCCGTCACATACATTTTGCACCCAACAATTTCGTAATAAAAGATAAAGTATAGAAGATTGAAAATAAGGGTTAATATATTGACATCTGTGATAGATATCCCATTTTCTCGCAAGATCTTTTCTCCGTGTTTTTGGAGAAGTTATATACTTATTACATATACTTTGAAAGAAATGCAAGGTGGTAGGCACAAAAATACCTATGGAAAGCGGTCAGACGAACTTCAAAATAGGGTGGAAAGGCTTCCCAAGGAGACGTAAGGCCCCGACTGTCAAATTGTATATATCGTAACATTTCAGTGCAAAATGTGTAACACGAAGAGGGTGTTCCTGCTATCCTCAATTCAAATTCATTCTGCTATCACTAGTGACAACTCAATGCAATTCAAATTCATTCTGCTATCACTAGTGACAACTCAATGCAATTCAAATTCATTCTACTTTCACTAGTGACAACTCAGTGCACACAATACTTCCATGATATACAAGTTGCACACAACACTTCTGTGATATACATGTTGCACACAACACTTCCGTGATATACATTTTGCACCAAACATTTCCGTCATTTACAATTCGACCCCATTTTCCAAAATTTACCTTGTAAGTTGCTTGGAAGCAAACTTGACTTTTTTCAAACTCGTCGATTGGTCCTATATCGTCACATCATGATCCTGACCGGCCGCAGTTCCTTTCAACACTTAGCCAATTATCTCTCCACGGGGTAGCGGTTGGCGCTATTATAAATCTTGCACCTAAAACTTGCGCCATCTATAGTTCCGCCATATACATCTTGCACCCAAAACTTCTGTGGTCTACAATTCATCCACACATTGGAACATGGTTTTCATTTTGACAACAAATAATCTATTAAGATACATTAATATAAATACAATTTAAATAAATATATTTAAACTTGAACCTGACTTTTTTCGAACTCGTTGATTGGTCCTATATCGTCACATCATGAGCCCAACCGACCACAGTTCCTTTCAACACTTAGCCAATTATCTCTCCGCGGGGTCACGACTTAGCGCTATCGAATTTTTATGCCCCTTGTTCCATGATATACGTATTCAAAAACAATTTATGGGAGTCTGACTGACCCCCGGGTTGGCACTATTATAAATCTTGAACCCAAAACTTCTGTCATCTACAAGTGCACGATATACATCTTGCACCCATAACTTCCGTACTCTACAATTCGTCGCGACTTAACGCTATCGATTTATTATGCCCCCTGTTCCCTAATATACATGTTGCACACAACACTTAAGTGATATACATTTAGCACCAAACACTTTCATCATTTACAATTCAACCCCAGTTATAGAGCTCGCCTATCCGAGAATCCGCAATATGAAAAGTGGCTAGGGATCGAATGGTTAGCAGTCAATCAGAGTCATGATATAAAAGAACGAGCGCAAATGTGAACTGGTGCGTCCACCAATGGACGCATTTGGACATTTTTAGAAAAAAGGGCTAAGTAATGAGAAAGAGAGAGTAGAGGGGAAAATCGGTCAGAAGGGCTTCAAAATAGGGTGAGAAGGATTCTCAAGGAGACGTAAGGCCATGCCTGAAAATTGTATACATATTCTTCTTCTACTCATGAAAAATTAGTGCACAGGTTATCTTATTGGCATTAACAACCAAAAAACTTATTCAACAATGATTTACGGGAGCTCGACCCACTCCCATGTTGGCGCTCTTATAGATCTTGCACCCAAAACTTGCGTCATCTACACTTCTGTTGTATACATATTTCACCCAAAAATTTCTTGGTATACAACTCGTCCACATATTTGAACATGGTTTAGATTTGGACCACAAATTGTCTATTAATATACATTAATATAAATACAATTTAAATAAATATATTTAAACTTGAACCTGACTTTTTTTGAACTCGTCGATTGGTCCTATATTGTCACATCATGAGCCCAACCGACCAGAGTTCCTTTCAACACTTAACTAATTATCTCTTCGTGGGGTCACACCTTCTATTGATTTCTTATGCTCTTCTGTTCCATGATATACATGTTGCACATAATACTTCCATGATATACATTTTGCACCAAACACTTCCGTCATTTACAATTCGACCCCATTTTCCAAAATTTACCTTGTAAGCTGCTTGGTAGTGAACCTGACTTTTTTCGAACTCGTCGATTGGTCCTATATCATCACATCATGAGCTTGACCTATCGCATTTCCTTTCAAAACTTAGCCAATTATCTCTCTGTGGGTTCGCGATTGGTGCTATTATAGATCTTGCACCTAAAACTTGCACCATCTACAATTCCGCCATATACATCTTGCACCCAAAACTTCCGTGGTCTACAATTCGTTCACATATTGGCACATGGTTTTCATTTAGACCACAAGTAATCTATTTAGATACATTAATATAAATACAATTTAAATAAATATATTTAAACTTGAACCTGAATTTTTTCGAACTCGTTGATTGGTCCTATATCGTCACATCATGAGCTCGATTGACCATAGTTCCTTTCAACACTTAGCCAATTATCTCTCCACGGGGTCATGACTTAGCGCTATCAAATTTTTATGCCCCTTGTTCCATGATATACGTATTCAACAACAATTTACGGGAGTCCGAATGACCCTCGGGTTGGTGCTATTATAAATCTTGCACCCAAAACTTCTGTCATCTACAAGTGCACAGTATACATATTGCACCCAGAACTTACGTACTCTACAATTCGTCGTGATTTCACACTATCGATTTCTTATGAACCCTATTCCCTAATATACATGTTGCACACAACACTTAAGTGATATACATTTAGCACAAAACACTTGCGTCCTTTACAATTTGACCCCGGTTATAGAGCCTACCTATCTGGGAATCCACAATTTGAAAAGTGGCTAGGAATCATTTGCGAAAATATGACTCATTCTTTTATATTGTGACTCCGACCGTCCGCCAATGCGCACATTGGGACATTTTTGGAAAAGGGGCTAAGTAACGAGAAAGAGAGAGTAGAGGGGAAAAACTGCCAGACGAGATTCAAAATAGGGTGACAAGGGTTTTCAAGGAGCTATAAGGCCCTGCCTGGAAAATTGTATATATATATTCTACTTCTACTCATGACAACTCAATGCACAGGTTCACTTATTGGCATTAACAACCAAAAACGTATTCAATAATGATTTCCCCCCCGGGTTGGTGTTATTATAGATCTTGCACCCAAAACTTGCGTCATCTACACTTCCGCCGTATACATCTTGCACCTAAAACTTTCGTGGTATACAATTCGTCCACATATTCGAACATGGTTTACATTTAGACCACAAATTATCTATTAAGATACATTAATATAAATACAATTTAAATAAATATACTTAAAATTGAACCTGACTTTTTTTGAACTTATCGATTGGTCCTATATTGTCACATCATGAGCTCGACTGACCACAGTTCCTTTCAACACTTAGCCAATTATCTCTCCACGAGGTCTCACCTTCTATCGATTTCTTATGCCCTCCTATTCCGTGATATACATGTTGCACACAACACTTTCGTGATATACATTTTGCACCAAATACTTCCGTCATTTACAATTCGACCCCATTTTCCAAAATTTACCTTGTAAGCTACTTGGCAAGGACTACACTGCCACGCAACACTTGTTGCTTTAGTGCTGTTATATAACAAAACTTAAACTTTTTCCTTGATTTTATTTTCAAATATTTATAAAATAGTTTTGATACTTCACATCAATACTCAACACTATGCATATTCAAAATGTAATGGTTCATAAATCCAATAGAAGATGTATGCAAAACCCATAATATGAAATCATGCATAGTTGTGTAAGTTCAATCATTATTTCAAATACTGATTATATAATATTTTATGTTATTTAATATAAATCAATTTCTATAAAATAAAATCAATTTGTAACTCAATGCTGAAATTAACTTATGTTTCTATAAAATAAAATTAATTTGCAACTCAATGCTGAAATTGAATAATATAACTTATGTTTCAATGTAAGCTCGATGTAAAGATTTTATATATCGTTTAATTCTTTAACCTTGTTACCTCGTGTATTATCTTCTATATCAATGAAACACCTTAACTTTTAATATTTTCATGATAATTTACCATAACTCTTAATAATCTATGCATGTAATCAGGTTTATATGTTGGTCTAATGAATAAAAAATCTCACATGCATTTATACCAATTTTAGCTTTTGACTTTTCAAAATACAAAAGAATTATATATTTGAGATTTGTCTTTGGTACCATATTGTAATATTCACTCTAGTTATAGGGTGGTTGCTATAGTGGGAAAACCCCCCTACGGACTACACTAGGGTTCTAAAGTGCAGGCTGAGCTAACCGTCTAAAGTCTCCTACTCTTAACCACTATCCCGACAACACCCCACATTCATATATAAAGTACAAAGTATAGGGATCTAGTAGTCTTACCTTGAACTCCGCATCTAGTGTCGATCCCAATGCATTCAGTTGCTTCTCGACTGCAAATCTCCTCCCAAGGCTGACCTGCATTCACCAAAAAACCAACAAGAAACTGTGAACACACATTTTATATATGGATTAATGGGTTAGATGTCATAACAAAATTTAAATCATACATAGAGATAAAACACATCATATGGCGAGACGACAAAAGTACTTCTTTATATTAATCTCATAATGTCACTTACAAAATGAGATCGGTGACTGCTCCTCAAACCTAGTCCTGGACTCATTTTCACCAAGCTCCAACTTCTTCCACATATCCTTTTTCTCTCACACTTCTCTCTAGAGAATAGGCATAGGTTTATGGATGAGGAAAAAGGTCAAGAATGGGGAATTCTGTCTCAAACTCATAATGTGGCTGCAAATTCTTGGGGCAAGGGGGGATTAGGAAATGGGCAGAGTTTCACTGCTTTCTTGATTCTCCCCAGAATGGGACCCCAATTGGTTAGGAAACTACCCAAAAGCCCGTTTTTCCTTGCAAATTTTGTGGGTATACGCGGGCTGTAATGGTGCAACTAAGGTATGTACATGTGAAGTAATGGTGCATCTAGCGTACATACACAGACAATAGTGGTGTAGGGCGCATACATCTTCAAAAATTTGGTTTTTAAGAAGAGATATTCAATATTGGCTTGGCGAAAATAGTAAGTAAGATGGTCTGCTGCTAAGTATGCATGTCTGGTGCAAATTAGGGTTATAATAGATGCCCCCTAATGTGTGAGGTCAGAAGAGAATATTATGGCCGAAATACATTACAAATATTTACCAAGGTACAAAGCGAGTGAGCTCGGGACCAGAGTTCGGGAGGTGCCATCTGCAAAATAACAATTGTCTCACTGAGGCGGGTGTTGGTCACTATAATTGCTTAATTGATTCAAACAATCAAGTGATACATAAATTATCAACCCAGGGAAGTCTTTTATTTCAAAGATAACCACACACTATATATGCTCAATTCCAAAAGAAACTTAGTGTTGTAGTAAAGAAA
>SNQJ01S0012973.1:5882-50994 GCA_010110895.2 Picea sitchensis
CTTCTGAAAATGGACACCGTATGCGAAAGTTATCGCATTCTGAATTTTTTCCCAAACAAGCAAAACAACTAAAATTCAACTGTCAGAGGCCATACAGTTGACGTCAGTAGTACATCGACATGACGTGGCAGATGATGCCAGCTTGACGTCAAGATGCTAATGTGACAACACTAGAGGCTTAAACATGGCAGGCATTTTTGGCGTTTTTAGGCTGAGTTGACACAGTATGGATTTGACATGTGGAATGTATGGACACTGACATGGAAATCCATACAATGAAATGGCCCAGTGACTGTTTGACACATGAGAATACGTATGAGAGGTGGCAGTGACATGGCCCAGTGACAAGTTGAAGTGTGGCACTGAGGTGGCGTACGAAGTTGACTAGGTAGGTGACTCAACTGTACGGACCAATCACAGGGTGACATGTGGCCCAATCATAGGGAACCACGTGGAACCTCGGATGAGGCCAATGTTTGTTGGTCAAAAAATTTGTTGCACCTTCATTGGGCTCAAACCCTTGACCTCCGATTGTGCCAACGTTCTAACATCCACGTGCTAGCCACCCGGGCTACGAGTGTTCCTTGTTTAACATATGGCACCATAATTATTTAAGTTGGGTGTTGGAGGATATTTGGGGATAAGACCCGGTTGACAGAGGGCTAGCCACACAACCAGGGCCTACGACTGGGAGCAAGGAGCATAGCAGGGCGCGGGAGTTTGGGACTTGCACTCAGACATCAACTTTCCACATGACCAAGAGCTAGGCGACCAGGGGCTAAGCGTGAGGGGTAAAGCGCCAACACAGGACCATATGGAGCTTCCCATATGACTAGGAGCCCAGAGACAAAGGGGTTGGTGCACATTTTTTCCCAAAGTGGGTTTTTGACCTTATTATTGGATTTTTATGCTAATTTCAACCTGATTTTTGGAAGATTTTGCCCAAAAATGAGGATCTAGAACCCTTTTTGAGGCCATATCTTGGGAGGAAGTTGGGATAGGATCCCTAACTCAAAATATATATATAACATGTGTTTTTGACCGTCCAGGAAGGTCCAGAAACAACAAAATGTTGAAGATTTTGGAAGCTTAAGCCATTTTTATGCAGGGAAGCCATTAAGGAAGCGAACTTTGGAGGCCATTTTCGGGAGCTATGCTCAACCTTTTTCATTGCTGTCAGTGGTGTTGGATTCCTGAGGTTGAGAAGAACACAACCATACTATTTTGTAATCCATTTGATGCATTTTTTATGTATTTTTTAAGCATTGAATATTAATAAGAAAGCCTGCCCCACTAAGACAAAGGCCCGAAGACGTAGGCAACCTTGCCGAACTCCGTTAACGATATTGGTGTTATGGTTTTTTGTTCTTAATGTTTACTTTCTATTATGTATTCTTTATGATGACTTCAACATGATTTCATTAAAATATTCTTCTTCTCTTAATTCCTAAGTGGTAAATCAACTTATTCATAAACTTAACCAAAGTATTTAAAAGATCATTTTCAGATCAAGTGGTATCAGAGTAGGTTGAAAGTTGGTTGTTTGAGTTTGCATGATTACCAGGGAAAAGATAATTCGTTGAGAAGGAGAGCTTGTAGAAGTATATCCTGAGATTGGATCAAGAAAGAGGACATCTCAAAGTGAGAAGATGGCATCAAAAGAAGGGTTTTCTCAAAATGAAAGAGAGTTTCAAAAGACTTTCTTCGCCATGTCGGAGATGATAAAAGTGTTGTATTATGATTACTTGGAACAGAAGAGATTGGTTCAAGGGGAATATTCAAAGAAATCCAAAAGTGAAGAAGGAGAGGACCCTCCAAAATATCATCATTCACTTCCTTCATATCCATCTTCTTCTTCTTCAAGTACAAGTTCGAATACTACTTCTGCAAGAAAACATTCTCATAAACATAAGCCTGATATGCCATTACTTAAACTTGATGTAAATTTTGTTTTTCCTATGTATGATGGCCAAGTTAATGTTGAGAAACTTGATAACTAGGTTAGACAGATGGAGGTATGTTGTAATGTGAAACAAATCAAAGATGAGGCAACCAAAATTATATTGGCATCACTTCGTCTTGAAAGCACAACTCTCATCTGGTGGCAAAGTAAGATGCAACATGGAACTCAACAAGTTGGTAATATTTTTCCAGCATGGCATGATTTTATTTCCGCACTTAGAAAACAATTCTATCCATTGGGATATATTAAGGAAAATGATTTAATTTAATGGCAAAGTCTTAAGTTAAGAAAAGAATAGTCAGTGCAGGAATATACAGATGAATTTCGTAAGATGGATTTGATATTAGATGTTCCATTGACTACACAAAAAACTCTTATGAAGTATATAGGAGGTTTTCCTGCTTATATTCGTAATAATGTATTTATGTTTGGACCTACTAATATTGATGAGGTTTCTGTTCAAGCAACGTATATTGAAGTAGGGAAAAATGGAGTTAGTGTATCAGGGGAATCATATTCAAAGAAAGAAGCCAAAGGCAAAGGGAATGAGAAGAAAGAAAATTCAATGACAGTGAAGGAAGGGAAGCTCTCTTGCAAGAATTGCAAGAAAGAAGGGAACGATGATGAACATTTCTGGCAATTTCACCTAGAGAAGAAACCAAAGTGGTTCAAAGCGAGGAAAGGGGGAATTTTTTTTGCAAAAACAACACGACCAACATACTTCGGGTCAGATTCAGGTGATGAGTCTAAGATTATAGCAGTTGGTTTGACAGGTAAAATTGGTGATGGTTTTGATTCAAGAAGTAAATTGTTTCATATAAGGGTCATAATGAAACATACTAAGATCGACACATTGATAGATAGTGGATCTCAATCTAACTTAATTTCGTAAGAAGTGGTTAATAAATTGAGATTAAACACTAAGATGCATCACAAACCCTATTCACTTAATTGGATAAGAAAATATCACAAATTTCCCATAACAAAACAATGTATCATAAAATTTTCAATTACATATAAGTATGTGGATGAAATAATATGTGATGTGGTGCTGATAGAAACATGTGGAATGGTCTTAGGAAGCCCGTATTTATATGATCACAAAGAAATATTCTACAGGGAACACAACCGATATCACTTGTTTAAGAAGGGAAATGAATATGTTGTACATGCTCATCACATAAAATAAAATCAATCTCTTCTAATAATGGAACAATTAAAGAATGCAACTTATGCAAGCAATATCCCTATAATTGTGCCAAGTAAAGCATTTTATCTTAGGCATGAACATAAGATGGTTGTAGGATGGGAGTTCAATCATACTTTGCTTCAAGATAAGTTAATGTTGTGCAAGCCAGTCAAACATATTGGTTCATTTGCAGTCATATTTCTGATATTATCACTGCTAATGTTTTCTACATGGATGGTAGTGAATTTAGTAAGATGTGAACGAGTTCAAATGGATAACAATATGATTTCAGTTGTCATGGTTTCTTTGAAATTGATTATGATGCGATAGGTGCACATGACAGAGTTTAAAGACAAAGGACAAGTGGGGAGGCCTATCCCGCACTTGATGAGTGGTTAATATTCTTTTGGAGGACCAAAAGGTCTTAGTGGGGAGGTGTGATCCAAATGGATCCAGGAAGGAAAAAATTTCAAAGGACTCAGAGTCAGATGAAACCAGTGCCATTTCATAGGGCTCGTCGTGCTGATTTCGACAATACGTTTTTTTTCTTTCGAAAATGGACACCGTATGCGAAAATTATCACATTCTGAACTTTTTCCCAAACATGCAAAGAAAGTCAAATTCAACTGTTAGAGGTCAGACTTCTGATGTCAGTGTAACATGGAAGATGACATCATCTTGACGTCATGATAATGTCAGCATGCCGACATGGCAACACTAGAGGCTGACACGTGGTAGACATTTTTGGCGTTTTTAGGTTGAGTTGGCATGGTACTGATTTGAGACTTAGACTGTACAAAAGTTGACGTGGAAATCTGTATGATGACGTAGCCCAATAAAAATCTGACACATGGTAGTACGGATGACAGGTGGCAGTGACGTGGCCCAATGACAGGTTGATACGTGGTATTGAGGTGGCATACGAAGCTGACTATGCAGGTTGACTGGGTAGGTGACTCAACTGTATGGACCAATCACAGGGTGACATGTGGCCCAATCACAAGGTGCCACATGGCACCTCGGATGAGGTCAATGTTGTCTGGTCAAAAAATTTGTTGCACCTCCGTCGAGCTCGAACCCTTGACCTCCGATCACGCCAATGTTATAACATCCATGTGCTAGCCACCCGGGCTACCAGTATTTCTTGTTTAACATATGGCACCATAATTATTTAAGTTGGGCATTGGTATATATTTGGGGATAAGCCCCGGTTGACAGGGGGCTAGCCACATGACCAAGGTCTACGACTAGGAACTAGGAGCGAAGTAGGGCGCGAGCGTTTGGGACTGGCACTCGGACACCTGCCTTCCATGTGACCAAGAGACGAGCGACCAGGGGTAAAGCGCCAACACATGGCCATATGGTGATTCCCATATGAATAGGAGCTCAAAGAAAGAGGGGTTGGTGCACATTTTTTTCCCAAAGTGGGTTTTTGACCTTATTATTGGATTTTTATGCTGATTTTAGCCTGATTTTTGGAGAATTTTGCCTAAAAATGAGGATCTGGAGCCCTTTTTGAGGCCAGATCTTGGGAGGAAGTTGGGATAGGATCCCCAACTAAATATATATATAAATCAGGTGTTTTTGACAGTCCAGGAAGGTTCAGAAACAACAAAATGATGAAGATTTTGGAAGCTTAAGCCATTTTTATGCAGGGAAGCCATTGAGGAAGTGAACTTTGGAGGCCATTTCCGAGAGCTACGCTCATCCTTTTTCAGTTCCTTCAGTTGTGTTGGATTCCTGAGGTCAATAATAACACAAAAAGACCAGTTTGTAATCCGTTTGATACATTTATGATGTATTTTTTAATCATTTAATATTAATAAGAAAGCCTTCCCCACTGAGACAAAGGCCTAGAGATGTAGGCAACCTTGTCAAACTCCATTAACAATCTTGGAATTATGGTTTTTTGTTCTTAATGTTTACTTTCTGTTATGTATTCTTTATGATGGATACAACATTATTTCATAAAAATATTTTTCTTCTCTTAAATCCTAAGTGGTAAATCAACTCATGCATAAACTTAACCAAAGTCTTTAAAAGATCATTTTCAGATCAATTTGGAAGATGCAAGAGGAATCTATAGGTATGGGGAAATAACAGGGAAAATTCTTCGAAAATGTGCATTGATTTCTTTAGGAAGTTGCAAGGATCAAACTTCTTGGTGCAATGAGCAGTTTGGAAGACCTCTAATGAAGTTTTATTTGGAAAAATAAATAAATAAAAAATATTTCCAAATGAAAAATGTGCATATCAAATGTGTATGTTAGGTAATAAATCTGATCCGCAATTTATGATTATGCATGAGCAGTGGGTACAAATGAAATCTAGAAGGATGGTTTAAATAACAGGTGAAAGATTTTGGACTTGGTATTAAGGATGAGTAGATCCACTTGAAGAAAGAGTGTTATGTCAAGGATTATTTAGAGGATGATAAAGGGCCATGGATGAGCAATGTTAAGAGATGAATCCGGGTGAAATCTCGAGGATTTGCAAATCCAAGAAGATAGTGGTCTAATAAATAGGGCCATAATGCATATATGAAGGTAAGGTGCAAAATCTCCAGGAAAAAAATGTGCAGATTTGGAGTAGTACCTCCACTATTTTTATCAGAAGTGCATAGTGGAAACATGGTATAAGTGTTAGAACTTCAGGGGTGAGTTAATGAAGGCACATGTATGATAAAGAGTGTCAATAAAGGCATACAAAAAGAATTATAGGAAGAAATGATTGAGAAGGATGCATTCAAACTTTAAGGAAGGGTACTCCATAAATGGAAGAAGGATTCTAGAACAGATCAAAGTCCTTGAACATCCAGAGATAATGGAAGAGGTGACATGAGGTGGATGCCAAACTAATTGGATTGTATTGTAGCACTAAAGGAATGATGGCAACAATTAAAGGGAATTTTGTATGCATATAGATGATTTTGAGTACATTTCAAGGGTATTGAGTGTATCTCCAAGGTATAATGGGATGGTAGGTCAAGAAGAACACAAATAGAGAAGTGGTATTTAGAGAGGAATATTCTTAAGAAGACATATGATGAAGAAAATGGTTCTATGCTTGACATGGTATGAAAAAGAGATGGAAACTAAAAGGAACTATCTCAATTGTATAAGGAAGATGGTCAAGCTTGTACAATTGTTTGAGGAATCAAAGAGTTGCAGAGGGAAGTGCAAGACTACAAAACAAGATTCTTTGGATAAAGGAAGCAATTATGATATGACAACACTAGTGGATAGATTGGCTGAAAATTCAAGCCAACCAAGTTGGGCTTGGCCATGGGTGTGCAACAAGAAGAGAAGTTCAACAAGGAGCTACAACATTTCGACAACATAAACAAAATTGAAAAAGATATGCACTAGTGTGCATAATGGAAGAGGGAAACATGTTTATGTTTATTCCTTGAAGTCTCATGCTAATAATGGTGGGCAGCCATAAAGAATACTTATGTTAAGTGTGCATTAATATGCTTGCATAGCTTATGGAGGTGAACATCTTAGACATATGTTGTTGTCTACTTGTGACTGGAGATATTTTCAGCATATGATAGAGGTGTAGAAATGAATTTCATGTTGAGATAGTCCCATGAGGAGGGACTATATAAAGATCCTATTAGAAGGTTAGATCCATGATTTGAGGATTGCTAAAATCTAGACAATAGATTGCAGAGGCTTTGTTTTTTTTTTATGCCCAGAATCTTGTATTACATTCTAAAAACATGCATGTGTGGAAGGATACACATGTTGAAACAACTATTAATGGTAGAAATCTTGAGAAGAAGGTAGAGGCAATGAAGCTTAATCTATTATTAGTGGTGTACATATGAGAAAAATAACAGTGCATAAGGTTGCATAAGTCTAGAAGGATTCAAGGACGACCATCTACAACAACAACAAAATAAATAAATAAGCTAAAATAAATATGCACTGCAGTGCAGGACAAATGTGATGCATGATGCATATGATAAACATGGAATGCATGTGCATGAAGTGGGCACAATAAGATTTAATACTTAATGCATATTGATGTGTGTTTGTGCATATGGATATGCTTGAACATGCTTGTAGATCAAGAGTAGTCTGGTTGAAGATGTTGATGATGCTGCTGCATATGAAATCCATCCATGTGAAGGAAAATGAGGATGGTAAAATCTTGATCAAGGGTTGATAAGGGAGCCTGGAAGTTTCTACAAAGTACCAGTTGATCATGTAGCATCAATTAATGTAATAACAATCATGTAGGTATGCATTTGTGGTTGTTTATGATGCATAAATGATGAATGGAATTGAGGTAAGAATTCCCTCAGTCAAATTTTAATATTGAATTGGTGTTTAAAGGCATAGGGCCTTGAATATACGAGTTTTATTGATGCTTGAATGCAGTTATGTAAAATTTAATTACATATTGTGTTACGTTGGTTACGAGATCATAACCAAGTCAAGTTAGGAGACATTAAACTTGTTGTAGAAATGAATTCCATAAGAAATGGTCATGTGTGAGGCCATGGTTTGGTTTGAAATGGAAAGTCTATAGCTCCATCCAAGTGCATAATGGTTTCTCCTATATAACCGATGTTTGGATTGCAACCTCTTTGCTGGCATGAGAGAACACTAAGAGAATTGTATTCCTAGTGTCGTGTATGGGTTGAATAGGAAGGTATCCAAATGATCAAACATATAAATAGGGAAGAGTTTGGATAATGTGTTAAGGCGTGGGACAAAACTTCCAACTTACCATGGTGGAATGCATGTGATGAACATGTAGATGTGACCATGATTATTGGCACATTGGTTTCATTTATTGGTAAAATTTGATGGCATTATGAAAGGATTGGTGTGCTGATAATGGATTTACAATAATGATAGTTTCATTTTTGTTTTAATATGAATAATGTCTAGGAATGATTGAATTGCTAGTTAGTTACAATTATGAGTTGATTTCAGAAACTGTTGTAAATGTGCATGAATGATAACAATGTTGTTTGGATAAATTAAAGTTAAGAAAATGAAAAGAGAATGGCCTTGGATATGGAAATGGTGTAAGCCCATGAACAAGACCGATGCCTGCAACTACAAAGAGCCAAACATAATGAGTATAAATCTCATGCCTCATAAATTTTGTTCCTAGATAAAATAGATTTGAGAAATTAATAATTGAAAATTGTTATGATATGCTAACAACTTGTTTGGTTTCATGGAAATTGAGAAAATTGCTGGAAGAATGGCCTTGGATATGGAAAGTACATAAGCCATAAGGAAGGATGATATCTACAGTTTCAAGATCCAAACATAATGACTAGAAAACTCATGTTTGGAAAATCTAGTTTTCCTATATAAAACATATTTTAAAATTATAATTGAAATTTTATGATGATGTCTCATATTGATTGCATGCATATGATGTAGATGGGATGATTGCCAAAGGTAACAAATTTCTAGTGTAATTATAACAACAAGTTGGCATTCATCTGTACAAGAACACCTTGGTAGATGATGGATCACCTGAGGAACTATATAACAATTAAAGGGATGTCTGATCCTAGAGGGTGAGCACAACATGAAGAAGCAATATGTTAGGCTTGTAGAATAACCAGATTGTCAAGCATGGAGAGTGAACTAATGTGTGGGATTTACACTATCAAAGAACCATGTTGTCAGGCTTGAAGAGTGAACTCCTGTGTGGGAGTTGCACTGTCGAAGAACTAGCTTTTTAGGATTGAAGATTGAACTCTTGTGTGAGTTTCACTACAACAAGGTTGTTGTTGGTTATTTCTAGTATTTCTTCCTAGCAACAAGTTTCCCTTGATATCCCATTAGTGATATTCCTAGTTACTTGTGCTAGAGAGGCCCTGAAAAAAAAACGGTGCATCCCAATGGATTGAGGATAGTGAAGGGGGCACATTCCTTGGGTCATCCCTAATAAAAGAATGGTACAACCCGATGGACTGAGAGAAGTGAAGGGGGTACATTCCTTAGGTTGGGTAGGTTGGTGGAAGAGAGCTAGTGGAAATTGGGATAGTTGTAGGAGAATGCTAGTGGGGTATGTATCTATGTTTTGGGGCCAGAGTGCCTATGTATTTATGGTTTTTGGGGCCGAAGTGCCTACGTATTTATATTCAAGCTAGAATGCATCTGTGATATTAGGAAAAGATCCTATATGTTGATTAAATGCCAAAGAGCCTAGAATTTTAATTGTATGAACATTGTATGGTGTTGTGGAGTGAGGACAATGCAAAAATAATGGGGAGGGGAATGTAACATCTCTTATTTTAATCCCCACAAATTGTAATGTAATTGTATAAATGTCAATTAGGCTAGTGATCTGATATGATTGGGGAAAAAAGTTTGTATTGATTAATATGCCCGGGGGGCGATTGTATATTATGAACATTGAAATGATTAATAAATGTAGTAATCAATGGTTGCAATATGATAGGGATGAAAATGATTGGGGGATATGATTGCACAAGAGAGAGGGGACCAAAGGGGATTTTATTTATGGGTAGTAATCCAACTCACATTCCTGAAATTATTATCATTGTGTAAACCTTTTATTTTGTTGTTGAGTGTTCCCAAGGAAAAGAATTAAACTAATGTAAGATGGTGGGTGTGAGGAGTCATATCCCTTAGTTATTGGAGAGCACAGGATGAAGTACAATCATCTTTGGGAAGAGTGAGAGTCAAGAAATAAAGGGAGAAGAAGGGAAATTAATATGCATAATGGAGATAATTTTCTTGCATGCATATTTTGGGCAACAAAGGAAGGGTTGAGTGCTAGGAAGAGCACCAAACATGCTATGCTTTAAGGAAGCCATTGTTTGGCTGTGTTTTATGCTAGAAATGTGACATGTGTGCCTTTAAAATAGGTTGTAATTCTGTAATGCATTTTTTGGATAGAGAAATGGCTCAAGAGCCTTGTGAAAGTTGTTGTGAGCACTCCTGAAGCAATTGAGAGGTCTTGGAATCCCCAAATGAGAGATTCCTAGCCAAATGAGTGCACTTGAAGCCCTGATAAAATAATAGTACAACTCGAGGGAATGAGATCAATGAAGGGGGTACATTCCTTCAGTTGTGTAGGTTGTGGGGAAGAGAGTTGGAGGATTGGAATTGATGTTGGAGTTTGGAACCTATGTTTTGGGTTGTTGAATGTGGAGAGTGGATACCTAAGGGGACATATCTCCTTGTGGAATCATAGCCTCATCTCGGGGGTGGCATGTTGTTGATATTTGGAACAATAGTGCATATGGATGGGAGGTTCATCATTCGTATATTGCAGTTAGTTGGATTATATTTATAAATAGATAAGTTTTATGTTGTTTGATTATTATTATTTCACTGTGTAAATGATTATTGAATGTTGTATGTTAGTTGTTGCTTACTAGGTGCATTCATGTTTGTTTTTTATAAATGTTGTAGATGCATAAGTAAATCAACATATGGTTTTGCTGTAATTTTTATGGGTTTGTTTCCCCTCAATTTTATTTTATATGCATAGGGCATTTTTAAATTCGTTTTTAGTAGGCTAAGACATTTTTTCATAGTGATAGGACTCAACATGGGTGTTGGGTACGTTACATATCTAATATGAACACAAAAGGTGAGTGCATCAAGCCTTCAATAGGAGAAAAAAAACCTCATCCTCTAGAAATCACCCTCCCGACTCTTGCCAGGATTTGGGATTCACACCAACAAGTTAAAATCACAAAAGAAAAATCCATGGGATGATAAATGACGAGGGAAAAATATAACATGAAACTTCTTCAGGAAATTGGGGACATCCTGGTCAACTTGGGTCAAAATGCCCTAATCATGGACTCATTTCAACCCTCCCTTTCCCAAAATTTCCATAGAAGATCATCTCCTGGAATATAAGAGGCGTTAATGGTAAGGGAAAGCAACGAATCTTATAGATCGAGAAAGGTATGTAATGAATCCCCTGATATTTTGACATTACAAGAAACAAAGACTTGTGGTGATACTGCAAAAACCATTTTTTAAAATGTGTGGAGGAATGGCCAATCAATGGCCCTTGATGCTAGAAGAGATACAAGAGGTCTTTCAATTTTTTGGAACCCATCTACCATCATTTTAGACAAATTCCTGGCCAACGAAAGAGTCCTTTCATCTCCATTTAGACTAAAATATGGATTAAAATATGGAATTCCAATTTATGGCCGAAAGTAGCTCTCTTTCTTTGGTTAACAACTCCTGGGAAAATATTGACTTGGGACCAATTGCTTCACAAAGGTTTTGAGGGCCAAGGCCTCTATATTATGTGCAAGCAGGCTACAAAATATTTAGAACATATTCTCAACTCTTGTCCCTTTAGTTCCATCCTCTGGGATCAAGGATCCACTCTCTTCAAATAAATAGATCTTAATGAAAACAATGTCAATCTCACCCTCTCTTCATGGCATACACATAAATTTCTGAATATAATTTTGAATAGGATTTGGAAACTTTTCCCAAGATTTGTCCTCTGGGAAACTTGGAAAGAGAGAAATTGACGTATATTTAAGAATGAGGAAAAACTAGTCTCCTCGACATGGATATGAATTCAAATATGTATCTTGGAAAAGATATAGTCCTCTCTATGGACCGAGGAGGATTTCAAATGCAACAACAAAGAAACTATTATTCTTTCCAACTGGGACTTCAACCCCACCTCATCCCTAAAATCCACTCATCTGAGTCTCCCCAAAGAGATATCACCCCTTACATGGTCTCCTCCCCATCAAGATTTTGTCAAGATCAATTTTTATGGAGCTTCAAAGGAAAACAAGGCCCATCGGGATATGGTGGAGTCTTTCGAGACTCGAAGGGTGAAATTATCTGACTTTATGTAGGAAATCTTGGAATAAACTCCAACAATGATGAAAATCTATGGGTTCTTCTCTATGAATATTTCTAAAATCTAGAACTAATCCAAATTTGTTTCTCAAGGGGATTTTCAAGTCATCAACAACATGCTCACCTGGCTCCAGAATGGCCCCCCTCCAAGTAAGGTTTCTTTCTACTGGTTTTTGGAAGAAAGTTTAGAACAACTTCAATTTGCTATTCAAGGTGTTACTACCCTCATTCCTTCACATGTTAAGAGAGAATCCAACAAAGTAGTTGATTGTATAACTAGTGAGGGCATGTCTAACACTACTGATGCAGGAGCATCTCGGTTATCTCGAGGATGACACGATGAAGGAATTTGCATGGACGTGAAAAAGATATTATAGAAGTGATTGGTTGCTACTAGATGTGAATGGATGTACTGCAGGGAGTGACAACATTTCTATAGAGTGGAATAATGTGGCAGAGTTGCAACAATGGGGAATATAGGAGTGCTACTATAGAATGTACAAGTGTGTGGATGATTATGTTGTAGAGGGAAAGTTGTTACAAAAGAAGTTGTAGACGTGTTGAAGGACGAGCACATTGTTGGGATGAAGCTAGAAGGATGTGTAGAGGGAGACGAAGAGTCATTGCGGAAAGAATGAAATGGAAGTCAGAAGATGAAAGGGAGTAAGAATCCTTGGGGAATTGAAGTGAATAGTTGTGGATAAATAAAATAGAGCACCGAAGTGATTGCAAGAGAGCTTGCAGAACCGACAAGAAGAGAGGTCTTGTGAGATAGGAGAGGGAGAAGTGGTTGAGGTTTCCATGGCCTTTGTCCTAGCAACCTAATGGATATTTTAAGCTCATATTCGTCTATGGAGTCGTCGTAATTTAATCTATATGAATAAATAAAAGGGATTGATGTTTCATATATTTAACCTTTATGTGTGTGTCTGTGAATGGAATCATGTACATGGTCATTTTTTTTTTCTTGACATGATTATGTGTAAGTTAATGCCATTGCTTGAATGAGTAATCCCATAGAGAATAGTCCCATATGATATCATTGTGTAGGTGCCTTGTAGGAATGTCGTGGATGCAAAAAAATCATGTAGTATAAGAAGATGTGTTACACCATAAGCGTGTTGCATCAGGATGTATGTTGTAGCAAGAGGCTGCAGCAGAAAGCGTTTTGCAGCAAGAGGTTGTAGCAAGAGATGTGTTTCAACATAGATGCATTGCAGCCAAAGGCATGTGGCTGAAGATGTGTTGTAGCCACATGTGTAGATGTGTTACAATGACATATGTGTTGCATCTTGGGCATGTTGCAGCAATAGGCACATCGAAAAGAATGTATTGCAGCAGGAGGATACAACAAGAAGCATGTTACAAAAATATGTGTATGGAAGCAAAATCCATAGGTATAGATGTGTTGAAACATTGGTGCATTGCAGCTGAGGACATGTAGTTGGATATGTGTTGTAGCAGGGGACTGTAATAGAATGGGTGTTGCAGAAGGATGCAAGTTCCAACATGAGGATGGTTGAGTTGCAACAAAATATTTGTCACTACAGAAGGTGAGTTGCAATAGAAGGTGAGTTGCAATAGAAGGTGATTTGCAGCAGAAGGTGAGTTGCAGCAGAAGGTGAGTTGCAACAAGTGAATATACAGTAGAGGAGTGATTATGTAACATCTATTGCGTTGTTACATTGAATAAATGTGGGTATGATATAATGGAGGTACAACCCTAGGGGTTGTGGCATGATCATATACAAAAGAAGGAAAATGTAGAAATGATGAAGAAGCATTATGACAGTCGTGATTCCTATTACGCACACATGAAGAAATTTTCCATTGTGAACATACTCTCATGGCAGGGGGTAGATGGCCTGCTGCATAAAGTGGTATCAGAGTATGGTTTATATTTGGGATGAAAGAATGTGAGAAGGTATCAGAGAATGGTTCAACTCTGGGGTGAAATAATGTGAGAAGATATCACAACACAGTTAAGCTCTGGTATGGAAGAAAATACAAAGCAAGAAGACCTGGGAGAATGTGGTTTCAACTTGTGTTGCTGAAGGAAGAATGATAGGAGATAGTGTCTAAGAAAGGGCCTGTGAAGTGTAGTATTTCCGAGGGATATGAAATAACTACGAAGGATTCTCCGAGAAGATGAGCAGGTTAAGGAGGTTGCAGATGATGAAGATGTATGAGAAAATTTTATAGTAGAAGATGATGTCGAGAAGATGAAGCATGAAAGAAGTTTTGAGTTGAAGATGGATAACATACAGTCCATAAGAGGGGGAAGTTGATGAACATGTTGTTGACAAAGAAAGGAGAAGATTTCAAATCTCCAGAGGAAGAAGATAGTATGTAGAAGAATGTTAGAAGAGTGAAGGTTTTTAAGGACTGAGTGTGAAGGTGTTGCATGGAGAAGAAGACTCTTGAAAGTTGTCTCTGTTGATTTTCAAGAATGTGTATAAGATGATAGAATCCCCGATTGTGGAAGTATTCATGTGGTTGTGGATTGATTCAAGGGAGGTGTAACATGGGAGCATGTGACTCCATGTTGTGTAGCTTCAAGAATGAGTGGTCGACTGCACCGAAGGCACTTTGTACACTATATGAAAAAGGGTAGTGGGATGTCCTAGATTGGACGTAACTTAGATCGAGCTGTGCAGGTGATGTGGATTGAGTCAAGGGAGGTGTAACATGGGAGCATGTGACTCCATGTTATGTAGCTTCGAGCATGAGTGGGTGGCTACATCGATGACACTTTGTACACCATATGAAAAAGGGTAGTGGGATATCCTGGATTGGATGTGACTCAGATCCAATTTTGCAGGTGATGCATCACTGAAAAGCAACTGACTAGTGCTTGTGGTAATGAAGAAAGAGAGACAAACAAGGTAGCAGTACCAAAGGTTGATCTATTGCAGAAAGTTGAGTTGCAACGGGAATAAGATGAAAAATATAAATCTCCATGATGAGAGTATTGTTTTGATGGAAACAATGATTTGAAAGAAAGAATGTGTAGTAGAGGAATATGTCTTGAATATTGAAGTGTATAGGAGATGAGGACTGTAGAGTTGGGAGTGAAAAATTGATGGAGTTGCATTGGAAAAATGTAGATGTAGGTGAATTACCTCATAAGCATGAGGGCATGCTTTATTGAAACCTGGGGAGTTTGATGCAAGAGCACCTAGATTATCCTAGGGATGACATGATGAAGGAAGTTGGAGAGACATGACAGAGTTGTTATAGAAATGATTGGTTCCTACAGGATGTGAATGCTTGTACTGCAAGGAGTGAAAACATTTCTACAAAGGAGAATAATGCAACAGAGTTGCAACAATGGGGCAACTAGGTGATTTTGGGTTGTTATATTATTTGCAGTGAAAGTCTAGTCGAGGTGAATCGACTGACGATCAAAGGTCAAGGTGGATCGAAAAAAGTCAAGGTCGAGGTGGATTAAAAACAAGTCGAAGGTCGAGGGAATCGATCGGGCAAAGTCAAATATATTGATGGCAAGTCAACCAACAAGAGGTCGAAGTGCGGGTGTGAGATGATCGACTAGATACCAAATGAAGGCTGATTGGTAGTCAACCGGTAATCTGACTTGGATTTGAATGTAACAAAATCCCAGGATTTGTGGGATTTGTAGCCAATGATATGCATGGATCTGTAACCATTTTTGGGGGCCAATCTTTAGGATTTTTTTTGTTGTAAATCCTATAAAGAGGTGTGTTGTAACACTGTAAAGGTTAATCATAGATTGACCGATTGAAAATTTTGATCAATGTTAGAGGTCGATGGTCATGCATATGTAATCCGTGTTGGATACAGGGTTGTTCTTGCGCAAGAAAGAGAGTATGATGTCGATTGTGTCTTAGGTGTGGACCAAGGTTAGACATGTAACATTTTATTCTGATTGAATAAGAAAAAAATAGAGCAGAATGCTCAAAGGAATGCTGGTTTTCTCGGTTAAGGGTTTCTAGGGTAAAATCTCGATGTACTGTCTGATTTTTTGTGTCATTTACGTTCTTGATTAAATTCTTCTTCTCTTATGCTAGGATTAGTGTACTATTGTCTCTCATTTCCTGACATGTGGTATCAGAGCTTAGGTTTTCCCTGACAAGTGAGTTATCAGAGCGGTGTTATGATTTTGTGAGTATATCAAATCTTGATTTACCAATCTTGAATATGAGAACTAAACCCTAGGTACAGTAAGAGTCATAAGTCATAAATTGTGTTAAAGATCATGGTAAAGAATGGCCAACAATTCCATAATAGAGATAGAAAAATTTAATGGATAGAATTTTTAGCTTTGGAAGTTTAAAATGGAAGATCGTCTTGTAGATTGAGAAAAATGGATAGTGATCTGTCCAGGTACCCAACCGATAGGCATGTCGACAGAAGAATGGGAGAAACTCGAAAGAAGAGAAAGAAGTATGATTCAACTTTGTCTTGTAGATTTGGTGTTGCTTAATGTCTCATGTGAATATTCAGACAAGAAACTGTGGGACAAGATGAGAATCTTATACCAGTCAAAATATCTGGTAAATAAGTTATTTCTCAAAAATAAACTATATATTCTAAGGATGAGTGATGGTAGTTTGGTGAATGAGAATTTAAATTTGTTTAATACTGTGTTAATCCAGTTATCTTCTATGGATATTAAGATCATTGATGAGGAGGAGTGTATCTTCCTATTATGTTCTTTTCCAGACTCTTGGGATAGCTTAGTCATGGCTATTGAGAGTAATACAACCACACTAGCGCTAGAGGACATGGTTGCTTCTTTGTTGTTAGAAGAAATGAGAAGGAAGAACATGGAAGGATCAACCAAATATGCTCTAGTAGTGAGAGGTAGACTAGTAGACAGAGATAAAGGCAAATTTTGTGGTAGAAATTTCAAGTCGAAGGGTATATCTAAATACCCGGTTCAATCGACGCGAAGATGCTGGAAATGTGGTAAATTTGGGTATTATAAAAAGGATTGTAATTCGAAGGAAACAAAAGTTAGTGATGGATCATACGAGAACCAGTCGACTGAGAGAAAGACATCCTTAGATAAGGGAGGTGATGTGTACCTGGTGTCGAACAGTACACAGTCAGATCGAGATGTTTGGTTGATCGACTCAGGAGCATCCTATCATATGACACCACATAAAGAATGGTTCTGTGAATATGAACGATATGATGGGGGTGATGTGTTCTTGGGGGATGACTTGACAACCAGAATTATTGGATGGGGAAGAGTCTGAATGACACTGCAGAATGGGAGGAAAAGAACCCTTCCAGGTGTGCTACACATTCCAGGTTTGGAAAGAAACATGATATCTATTAGCAAGATGAGTTATGTAGGTGTGCATACATTATTTTAGAAGGATATGTGCAAGATGGCCAGAGGTGCGATGGTCTTAATGAAGGAGTTTGGATTGGTACTCTATACAAGTTGCTAGGGAATGCCAAATCGAATGGATGCAACAACATCATTGCTCCTGAAGTCGACTTGACTGTGACTCAACTTGACTCGACGTCGACACAAATCGACTGAACTCAAGCTTAGTTGGTTCAAACCGACTCAACAAGACATGATAAAATCAATGTGACCAGGTTATGGCACGAGAGAATGGGACACATTAGAGGAAAAAGACTTCGAGCTATGCAAAGAAAAGGTATGGTAGAAGGTTTTTAAGAATGTGGTTTAGAGGTTGACTTTTATGAACATTTCATATATGGAAAACAAAGTTGGGTGAGGTTCCCATCTGGAGTGATAAGGGAAAGTGGGATTCTAGAACTGGTTCACAGTGATGTGTTTAGCCTAGTTACAATGCCTTCACTTGGTGGATCCTTGTATTATGTCTCCTTCATAGATGGTTTCTGCAGGAAGAAATGGATATATTTCATGAGGAATAAATCAAAGGTTTTTGAGAGTTTAAGGAGTTTAAAGATCCTATGGAAAACCAGACAGAGAAAATGATTAAAGTGCTAAGAACTGACAATGGTGGTGAGTTCTGTGGAAAAGAATTTAAGTTCTGTAAGTAGTGTGGCATAGCATGCCAACATAACACACCATATAACCCACAAAAAAATGGAGTTTTCGAGAGAATGAATAGAACGTTGATGGATAAGGTAAGGAGCATGCTCTATGGTGTTGGGTTCACACACCAATTCAGGGTGGAGGCGGTCGAAACTGCAAGATATCTAGTGAATATGTTTCCTTCGTCAACGCTAGTCGACACTACTCCAAATGAGGTATGGTATGGTAAGAATCCTTTAGTGGCACATCTCAAATTATTTGGCTGTGATGCATTTGTGCATGTTCCCAAGGAAAAGAGGAGAAAGCTAGACAAGAAGGTAGTCAAATGTATTCATTGGATATAAAGAAGGAATGAAAGGATATAAGCTCTAGGATCATGCATCAAGGAGAATAATGTACAGTCGAGATGTGTTATTCAGAGAAGTCAGAGGTAAGACTAAGCACGAGGATTTTGTTCATACTGATAATAATCTTAATACGATTTGGTTTGAACTAAGGAACGAAGAAGATTATTTAGATGAGTCGACTGAATTTGAGGAAGAGGTGAAACAATTGACTCCAGTGGTAAGGAGGTAAAAATGAATAAGAAAACCAGTTGAGAGGTATAGTTCACCCAACTTCCATTTCGCATTCATGATAACTTCCATCGATGATGAGACCAAGTCATTCGGTGAGGCAGTCGACTCGTCAGAGGGTAAACTATGGAAGGACACCATGGTCGAAGAGATGGAATCCTTGTACAAGAATGAGACATGGGATTTAGTCAAGTTACCTAGTGGAATAAATCTTATCAAGTGGCTATTCAAGAAGAAGATGAATGATACAGGACAAGTCGAGAAGTTTAAAGATCGACTGGTAGCGAAAGGTTATTCCCAAGTCAAGGGAGCTGACTTCGGTGAGATTTTTTCCCCTGTTGCAAAACTAACTTCCATTAGAGTACTAATGTATTTGGTTGCAACATTCGATCTGGAGATAGAACAAATGGATGTGAAGAAAACGTTCCTACATGGGGACCTAGAAGAAGAAATATACATGAAACATCCTAAAGGATTTGTAGTAAAGGGAAAGCAAGAGTTGGTGTGCAAACTGAAAAGATCCCTTTATGGTCTAAAACAACTGTGAAGGATGTGGTACCATAAGTTTGACACATACATCCTTAGTTTGGGATTTGTGAGAAGAAAAGTTGATCAATGTATATATTCCAAGGAAGAAGGTGGGCGTTTCATATATGTAGCTTTGTATGTCGATGACATGTTGATGATCGGAAACAACATGGACACAATAAAGGAGGTGAAGAAGTAACTATCCTCCAAGTTCGACATGAAGGATATCGGTGCATCTAAATTCATTCTGGGAATGGAGATTAAGAGAGATCGAGTCGCTAGAAATACTTGGTTGAATCAAATAAAGTATATTGAAACAATTTTGAAACGGTTCAACATGCAGGATTACAAACTGGTGAAGGTGCCAATTCCTATGGGAGCAAGGCTTACTATTGAACAGTGTCCAAAGACACAAGAAGAAATAGAGGACATGACACGTGTTCCCTATGCAAGTGTTGTTGGGATTATAATGTATGCGATGGCCTACACTCGACTAGACATTTCCCATGCAGTGGGAGTGTTGAGAAGGTACATGTTGAAATCGAGAAAGGAGCACTGGACAATTGTCAAGAGAGTATTCAGGTATTTGTGTGGCACAAAGGACTATGCTATATGATACCAAGGAAAACCTAGATGTGACAATGGTAAAGTAAATGTATATGAATTTGTCGATGCTGACTGGGCTAGAGATATGGATCGACGGAGGTCAACCAACGTATATGTCTTCAAAATGTTTGGTGGAGAAATAAGTTGGATGAGTAAGTGATATGCGATCGTAGCCTTGTCAACAACAGAAACTAAATACATGGCGGCCACTCATGGAAGCAAAGAAGCGGTATGGCTTCAAAGGTTGTGTTCAGGAATTGAGTTTGAGCAGAGATCTATGAAGGTTAGTTGCGACAGTTAAAGAACAATATTTCTGGAAAAAAACCTTGCTTATCCTTCGAAGACTAAGCACATTGATGTACAATACCATTTCGTAAGAGATATGGTGGAATGTAACAAGGTGCTACTGGCGAAAGTAGACACGTTGGGAAACATAGCAGACTCGTTGACCAAGTCTATGAGTGTTGTGAAGTTCTCTTGGTGCAGAGAGGAAATGGGCATTGTTTCCTTGGCTCTGTGAACAAAAGTTCAGGAATCTCTTGTTTCAACAAAGAAGACAACAAGTGGGAGAATATTGGGTTGTTATATTCTTTGCAGTGAAAATCTAGTCGAGGTGAATTGGATGATGGTCGAAGGTCGAGGTGGATTGACAACAGTCAAGGTCGAGGGAGTCGACTGGGAAAATTCGAAGTCAAAGATATCGATGACAAGTCAACCAACAAGAGGTCAAAGTGCGGGTGTGAGACGACCAACTAGAGACCGAATGTAGGTCGACTGGTAATCCGACTTGGAGTCGACTGTAACCGAATCCTGGGATTTATGGGTTTTATATCCAATGATATGCATGGATCTGTAACCATTTTTGGGCGCCAATCTTTAGGGTTTTGTTTGTTGTAAATCTTATAAAGAGGCATGTTGTAACACTGTAAAGGTTAATCGTAGATTGATCGATTGATCATTTTGATCAATGTTAGAGGTCGTTGGTCATGCATATGTAAGCCGGATTGGCTACAGGGTTGTTCTAGTGCATGCAAGAGGGTATGATGTCGATCGTGTCTTAGGTGTGGACCAAGGTTAGACATGTAACCTTTTATTCTGATTGAATAAGACAACAAGAGAGTAGAATGTTCAAAGGAACGATGGTTTTCCCGGTTAAGGGTTTCCAAGGTAAAATCTCGGTGTACTGTGTGATTGCTTGTGTCATTTACGTTATTGATTAAATTATTCCTCTCTTCTGCTAGGATTAGTGTGGAAGTGTCTCTCATTTCCTGATAGGAGTGCTACTATAGAATGGACAAGTGTGTGGACGGTTATGTTGTAGAGGGAAAGTTGTTACATAAGTAGTTGTAGATGTGTTGAAGAAGGAGCACATTGTTGGGTTGAAGCTGAAGGGGCGTGCATAGGGAGACAAAGATTCATTGAGGAAAGAAAAAAATGGAAGTCGAAAGATGAAAGGGCGTGAGAATCTTTGGGGAACTAAAGCGAATAGTTGAGGAGAAATAAAACATAGCACCGAAGTGATTGCAAGAGAGCTTGCAAAACCGGAAAGAAGAAAGGTCTCGTGAGATAGGAGAGGGAGAAGTGGTTGAGGTTTCCATGGCCTTTGGCATGGAAACCCAATGGAGATTGAAACCCAATGGAGATTGCAAGCTCATATTCGACTATGATCCATCGTATTGTAATATGTATGAATAAATAAAAGGGAATGATGTTTTATATATTTAACCTTTATGTGTGTGTCTGTGAATGGAATCATGTGCGAGGTCATTTGTTGTGTTCTTGACATGATTATATGTAAGTTAATGTCATTTCTTGAATGAGTAATCCCATAGAGAATAGTCCCATATGGTATCGTTGTGCAGGTTTCTTTTAGGAATGTTGTGGTTGCAACAAAAGTATGTAGTAGAAGAAGATGTGTTACGACATAATCATGTTGCAACATGATGTATGTTGCAAGAGGAGGCTGCAACATAAATCATTGTGTAGTAGGAGGATGTAACAAGAGATGTGTTGCAACATAGATGCATTGCAGCCAAAGGCATGTGGTTGAAGATGTGTTGTAGCCAGAGATGTAGATGTGTTACAACGACATATGCGTTGCAGCCTGGGTGTGTTGTATCAACATGCACGTTGAAAAGAATGTATTGCACCATGAGGCTACAACAAGAAGCATTTTACGCCAATAGGCGTATGGAAACAAAATTCACAGGTATAAATGTGTTGCAACATGGGTGCATTGCAGCCGAGGACATGTAGTCAAATATGTGTTGCAACAAGGGACACTAATAGAATGGGTGTTGCAGGAGGATGTAAGTTGCAGGATGAGGATGGTTGAGTTGCAACAAAAGATGTGCCACCACAGAAGGTGAGTTGCAATAGAAGGTGAGTTGTAGAAGAAGGTGAGTTGCAACAAGTGAAAATGCAGTAGATGAGTGATTCTGTAACATCTATTGCGCTATTAAAGTGAATCAACATGGGTATGAGATAACAGAGGTAAAACCCTAGGGGTTGTGGCATGATCAGATAGAAAAGAAGGAAAATGTAGCAATGGGTTACAACATTTATGACATTCGTGATTCCTATTACACACACATGAAGGAAATGTTCCATTGCAAACGTACTCTGATGGCAGGGGTCAGATGGACCACTGCATCACTACCATCAAGGTAAATTCTGATTGGAGCACTCTACTTGACCATTCTCTAAAATTGAGGTGCAAAATTCCACCCAAAATCTATCCCAAGCAGATAAATACTCCTCGTAATCAATGTTTGAAGTGATAGATGAGAAGTTGGCACATGTGTCAGGGCAAGGGCTCTAATTTTCTCCACACATTAGAGCTCTATTGACATACCAAAACATTCGTAGTTGAGGCCCTACGGGCTAAATAACTTGATTACAAGGAATTTCGACATTGGTTTGATGCACTACAGAAACAAAACCATATTCTACTTACTCTATGCTTGTGGTTGGTGAAGAAGCCGGGAAAGCTTTTCAACTTACCCATGAAGGTTCCTCGATGATTGGGGGAGGGTCTCCTTTGGCTCGCAACCAAGTCCCTTTGGCATGATGTCCTTATTTGATTTCACTTTTTGTTTGAGTAAATCCCAAGCGCACTATAATCGTTATACATTGAGGTATTTTCTTAGTCTTTTAAGAGTAAGTATTACAACTGCTTTTTGAACATTATCTATTTGCTTAGCTCTCATTATCTCAATCTAGCATGATTCCCCATAGGCATGTCAACATAGTCTATTTCTTGTTGAACTTTTGCCACACACGAACATGATAAAGCTTCTCAACCTATGGCATTTCCTCTGTACATACTATTTATATTTCAATAGAATAGACTACTTACTTACCAAAAATATTAATTACAAAATAATCTTTAATTGTTAATAATGTTATTAAGTGTAATTTATGTAATTGATGAAAGTAAGTAATTAATATAGTTTTATAGGAGTTGAAGTCCTACTAGTAACATGCTCGTACTTATGATGAAATTCATTATTTGTAGATACATGTTAATATGCTCAACACGTATTGGAATTAGATGTAAATAGTAAATAACTTTATCAAAATAAATGCCATACATAAACTAATTAAATTTTCCATGATACTAAATTTAAATTCATTAAACTCAATCATAATAATAATAAAAAATTATAAAAAATATTGTTGATGTTAGAATAATCACTATTACAAGAAAAAATCAATGAAAGATAAGGATGGGCACATAAAAATGAAATCCATCATGTACACATTAAAAAAAGTTAAAGACACCATGAATGGTGATCCCTTTCTATAAAGTAGACATGTTCCTTGTCAAATACTTTGCACCAAGCTCTCTTTCCCTATTCACATTATGCATTTTATATCACTTTTAATGTTGTTGTATGTAGGCTGACATGAAATGTTACATGTACTTCTATCCTTTACCTTTCATGCTCCACTCGAACTTTTGTGTCCCAAAGGTTTATAATGGATTTTTTTTATGTGAGAATTCCTAATAACCATCTCAACATGGAGAATAATTATATTGCTTTACTTTATTGTCTGGAATTATTCAAATTAAATTGCTTTTACCATTCAAAGGAATTTACTCTTTCTTTACACATAAGACAATCAATTAATTTTTCAATATGTTGTCATTTATTGACTTCCTAAAATAACGCTCATAAAACTAAATTAAAGAGAGCCCCCTTTAGCCACTCTCATATCGAAAAGCGCACTTAACGTCAATTTCACTGTGTGTCGGAAAGTTTAATATTTAATAATTGAATTTGAAGGAATTTTTTTGAACAATGTAATGAAATAATTAATTATATTACTAAAAAACATAAAATTTGTAATATTAAATATATTAAGCGTTTTTTTTCTTTCTAAAATCTACTAAAATAGTTTCTTTTAATGATATTTTTTTTTATGTTTATGTATGCACAAACTAGAAAAAGGATGCAAGATTGTATTTTTGGTGTCCTTAATCGGTTGTATTTTTTTCATCATTTTGTTCAATTTAGTCCATCCCTTTAGCTTCATATATGTGTCTTTCCGTGTCCTCTTAACATCCATGTAACATCATCCTAATGTCCCTTAGTATGTTGTTTTACATCCTTTATTGCATTCTTGGCATGCCTTATTTACATTCTTAATTGTTTGTTTATGTGTTGGGAACATGGCTTTAACGTCCTTTAGTATGCTGTTTACTATTAGAGTTTGGTAGGTTAGGTTAGATTAGTTTTGTTATAGTATGTTGTTTACTATTAGAGTTTGGTAGGTTAGGTTAGATTAGTTTTGTTAGTGATTTAGGTTAGTGAGTTAGGTTGGTTTGGTTAGGCTAATGGGTTAGGTTTGTGGACTATGTGGGTAAATGAGATAGGTAGGTTAAGTATGTTGATGGGGTAAGTAGGTTAAGTGAGTTGGGTGGGTTAATGGGTTAGGTGTAAGTTAGGACAATTAGAGCTTTTGGCATAGTATGTTATGTGGGTTAAGTGACTTGGGTAGGTTAAGTACATTAGGTTAGGAGGTTTATGTGGGTTACATGTGTTGGGTAGTGTGGCATCCCATCCTATGCACTCACATCCAAGGGATATGTGGCCATTAAACATGGCATTGAACTTTCATACCTCAAGAGATCATTTCATTATAATCCTAAGAGATAATTTCATTATAATCCTAATAGAGAAAGTTTCCCATGGAGGCCCAAAATGCATTAAATGCATGCACAATGCAAAAAAATAAAATGACATAGAATATAAAAGCATTGAATAATAAGAATCATGTTCTTAAATAATCAAATTCACACATAGAACATGTAAAATACATATATTTCCATAGCAATAATTAACATTCAATTTTATATTCATAGACATAGACAAAACACTTATCTGTCAATAAAAGATAGTTCAAGAAACTAGTTGTATACAAGCAATTTTCCACCCAACTATAGGTATCCAGTGTAGATGCCACCAAGACAAAGGAACCAATCTATGAGCTTCCAACACACTCAACTCATCCCATTTCTCTCACGGCTTAGCCAATCTACTCATTATGGAACACTCCAGATGTTATCTTGTTAATTGTGGATGCTACCATTATCAATTTTATATCTTATTTAAATTTGTATTTTAGTAAGTGCTTGAATATGTTTGATGATTAGTGATTCTAGAATTATTTCATGATTACCGAGAAGCTTACAACTGAACACTTATGCACATGTTAGATAACAACTTACTAGATCTTGCTGGGAATTATTTCTCAGAAGTTTATGAGTTAGTTGTTCGTTTATTGTATATTTACAATTCTTTTAAAAGTTATCTTTAAGAGATATCACATATTTACATTCTTTGCATCTTTATTTTTAGTGTTCGGTTAATAGAATTGTTTCTTTGAAGCCGCATACGATTGTTATTGTGCCTTACTCGAGAGGTTATCCCCTTGAGCAGTCCTTTGTAACATTTTAATAATTTTATTTCAAGCATAAAGAAAACCAATCCCAAAAAATAGAAAGAGAACAAAAGAGATAAATTTGATAACTCTTAAAGCCCATCGAATATTTTCGGGCCATTAACCGGAGGATTATGCCATACCATATGCATAGGGTCTCTACTTAATGAACTTGTGATATAGCGTGTGTGTCCGTGGCATATTAAAGAATACCTCTAATTTCACTAGATATTGATAAATACCTCCCAAGATCCTTTTGTTGAACCCCCTCCCAATACATATTTCCAATTAAAAAAACCCATATTTTTATAAGATATCCCATATTTTTACTATATACACCTTTATGTACCCCCAAATACATACAAACCCCCATGTACCCCACATCTTCCCCCAATACCTACAATACATTGACTCTATTTTTCACAATTTAAAAAACTCCTTTATGAATGAGTGTGATAAGATATTGGTCAACAAGGTGAATCCCCCATGACCAAATGGGGATGAGTCTAATTGGACCTTGTCCTTGAGTGTAATCCCTCATGTTGAGTTAAAGGGAATCCAACCCCCTCGACACCACGTAGTTACTGATGGATCACCCTCCAACCTAAGTGTTTTTGTATGGCTTTCCTACTAGGTTAAAGCATGGCCCTCTAACTTCAATTGATCTTAATTTTAGGGGGTATATTGTCTAAATTCGGATGCAAAATTCATAAAGCTATAAAGCTAATAGATTGCTCATGTGGATCAAGTAGACACCCACCTCCTCATTAATTAATTGAGCTCACAGGTTTTCCATATGGGTCAAAGAGAGTCCCACCTCTCCATTATTATATTGGGTTTTATTTTCCACTACTTAGTTAGCTGGGTAGGTATATCTATTATTATAATAATAAAGACCCATTTAATGAGTTCTTTCCATTATTATATTGGGTTCTATTTTCCACTACTTAGTTAGTTGGGTAGTTAGATCTATTATAATAATAAAGACACATTTAATGAACTCTTTTTGACTTTGTCCAATGGACCATTTTGTAATATTATATAAAGGCCTAGCAAGCCTTCTCATAATATCAAGTTACTCATTTTGACTTCTCTCATATTTTCTATTATTCATTGTGAGATTAATTAGCTCTGAGTGATTTACTAGTAATTAGTTTTAGAGGTGAGGCTCCTCTTTGAGCCTCACCTCCTGGGTACTTCATTTACATGTTTTTTTACATGCTTCTTTTCATGCAATATTGTCATGTATAAGCTCCTCCTCTCTCGACATTCAAGCCATCCAGATCTCAGCCCTTGAGATCTGGATTAATGGTATCAGAGAAGGTACACTCTCCATCGGAACAAGGGTTTGAAGTATGTTGCAGGTTCAAACATTTGCAACAATCACCAACCTCCTTTTGGTACTATCGAAATCCATTTGTCAGACTATACACTCTAAGCATCACAGTTGGTCCACAGGCACTAAATGGATTTTTTTACCCTTGGATCTTCGTTTACCATTACAAGGAGAACCATACATAGATTCACTACATCTATACATAGATCCACTACATCCATTGGTCTGTGACATTTTCAACAAATTTGCAGGGTGCCCATGCTGCCCATATAGGTTCCACAACCTCTACAACAAACCATGCTGCTCTACAAACCCTTGGCATCCTTTGTGGCCCTCTACACTTAGCCAACTTCAAATATGATATGTAACCTCTACACATTAGTTCAAAGTCTCTACCTTAGCTCATTGAAAATATCTCTTCAAGATCTCAAATGGGTATTTTGCAGAATTTCATTTCGTTGTCTGGTTTATGAGATATCCTTGTTTGAAGCAGCACATGTCTGTAACCAGCATGGTCGCGTGCCCTTAAACTTTGGCATGGATTTTATCCCTCCACAGGACACCTTAGAGAAATTTTTTATATCAATGGAAAGGTCTATTCGTCAACTCAAATGGGTATTTTACGGAATTTCATTTCGTTTCCTAGTTTGAGAGATATCACTGATTGAATATCTACATGTCTTTCTTCCAAGACGGTTGCGTGTCACTGAAACTTCAACAAGATTTTTCTCACTCCATGGGCCACCTCAAAACAAGTTCCATATACCGATGGAAATATCTCTTCATTAGATCAAATGGGTCTTCGACGGAATTGAATTTCATCACCTGTAGCAGAAGTTATGAATAAATTTTTAGAAGGAGATTCAAAGCCTCCAAAATCATGAATTTTCCATTTTATTAATGTAAACGATTATGGACCAACCACACAAAACCCTTCCTTTCATTGGTAATTAGAACATTGTACTCATGGGTCTCTTTTTAGCATGGGTGAAATGATTGGGGACCATCATTTTCTAAGGGAGGAGGAATGATCCAAATTTTAGGGGGTATATGGTCTAAATCTAGATGCAAAAGTCATAAAGTTATAAAGCCAATAGATTGTCCATGTGGATCAAGGAGATATCCACCTCCTCATTAATTAATTGGGCTAATAGGTTGCCCATATGGGTCAAAGAGAATCCCATTTGTCCATTATTTTATTGGGTTTTATTTGCCACTACTTAGTTAGCTGAGTAGTTAGATCTATTATTATAATAATAGAGACTCATTTAATGAGTTTTTTCCATTATTGTATTGGGTTTTATTTTCCACTACTGAGTCAGTTGGGTAGTTAGATCTATTATAATAATAAAGACTCATTTAATGAGCTCTTTTTTACTTTGTCCAATGGACCATTTTGTAATGCTATATAAAGGCCTATCAAGGCTGATCATAATATGAAGTTACTCATTCTGGCTTCTCTCATATTTTCTATTGTTCATTGTGAGATTAATTAGCTCTGAGTGATTTACTAGTAATTAGTTTTAGAGGTGAGGCTTCTATTTGAGCCTCACCTCCCGAATACTTCATTTACATGTTTTTGTCCATGCTTCTTTTCATGTAAGATTGACATGTCTATGCTCCTCCTCTCTCAGCATGCAATCCATCCAGATCTCATCCCTCGAGATCAGGATCATCAATCTAGAAAATGAAATAATTTTCTCTTCATCTATATGGTGAACGTTAAAATAAACTTCTAGTTGTTGCAACCAATGGCTCAATTTTAAAGAATCGTTCTCACCTTGGTATGTCTTTATGTCCACTTTCGCTTCTATATTGAATAGGGAATGTGAAGGGTTAATGACACTTGAACGCGACTACTCTTTCTTAGGTTCTTTCCGTGACTCCTTTTTTAGGTGTTCATTATCTCTTGATTTCCCCTTTGATCTGAGATCTAAATTAGAGACTCCAACCTCTTTGAATGGTTCAAGCTTACTTTCTAGATCCGCCATGAGGAGGTTCATTTTACAGTTGATATCGACGACCTGTGCTTCCAACCTCTCAAATATCTCTCGTGCTAGATCTCGAGGGTTGTTATGAACATACTAGTCTACCATGGCTAGGGTTTTTGCGACTTCTCTTTAAGTTGATTTCTGGATTCTGTAACTTCCCAAAAATACCCAAAAGAAAACCTTTCTCTGATACCAATATGATATGTAAACCGTTGTGGATATTCCACTGGAATAGTTTGTCACAACATATTTGATAAATAAAACTGAAAATGACATTATGAAGGTTAAATTCCTTCAAATTCCAAGCTATTTAGTTACTAATTTTTTGCATATGCATGAAATAGATAAAATGGGGAAAATAGAGAACAATAAAATACAATCACACATCATCCAAAAAATAACACAAATATTTTCTCTGGGAAACCCTTACGGAAGAAAACCTAGCTAGAATATGAGGTTGTTACGCTCTCTTTTCTTTGGTATGGGAATAATGCAAGTACAAAGGAGAAGGAACTCTCTATGGAGTTACCTAAGACCTGTGGCATGTTATGTTGCTACAAAACATTAACTCCCTTTGTTATGCTCTCTAATTTTCCATCCTAGTTTTTATTCTCTTCTATGGAATAAAATACAATAACATAGAATGGAACCCCTTCTCCTCCTCGCGGCTCAATATTTAACATAGCTCGATAACCGTCTAGGGTTAGGTTTTTGACTTCCTCAACCTTCAATTGTGATAAGGTTTTGTACCTTCTATATTCTTCTTGAAAGTCCTCATATGGATATACCCATATGCATTAGTAATTGGGGATGATGTGGCATCCTCTTGTACGATGGTGGTCAACACGATAGGTCCAATTGCGGGAGGCATATATTTTGCAAACGAGCTCTGATTCACGCATGGTTTGCATCGTTGGAAATCTATTGGACTTTAGAACACCATAAAGAGTGTGTTCAGAAGTTTTAAACACTAGAACCCCCAAAATACATCGTTTAATGCCTCAAAATGGCTCCAGAAGGTTCAAGACCCCAATTTTCCAAACTGGGACCTGCCACTAAGATGACCCTACAAGTTAATTTCTCCAATTTTTTCCACTCTAAAAGCATCAAGATAGATGAAAATTAATATAATGATCTAAACTGGATCAAGTGAAATTCCCTTGAAAGGCACATCACTAGATTAGGAGGCCAACGAGCCTCCTAAGTGAGAAATTTTCTTAATAACTGGAAAACAATTACCTCCAAGAATAAGAAAAAATATTTGGATTTATGTACAAACCAAATTTCACCTCATGAATGATACAAATATTTTGCATAGTTGATCCATTGCAAATCCATGGATGCCCATTGAATTCATAACTTGTTTGGCTCTTCGATGGTGATTGGGAGAGATTTGAGCTTTGAGGGCTTCATAGAGGTTCAAACTAAGAAATTTTTTTTGAAAAATAATGATGTATACCTTGATAACATTGTTAGACATCACCATCAAAATAAGGATAACAAAATTTTCAGAGCATTGTTGTTCAACATTCATTGATCAATGTTTGTGTGCTTTGGTCTATACTTAATCATTTTTCTTGTATATCCCATACTTAATCATTTTTATATAATACAGGTTGTGGGGAAACTACCACCTTCATCACAAGCCCACAAGTTGGCTAGTCCACAATTCCTATACTTAGTTTCTTTTTCATTTTTCCACCACCCCACAACCCCAACACTTAACCATTTCTTTAGTTGTAAGAATCACATTACAGAGGTCCAAGCCTTTTCCTATCTTGTAATCCTTGCATCCCGCAACCCACAAACCGACAACCTCCAAAAATAACTCTCCACTTCCGCATCACTCATAATGAACGGATTTCAATACTTAGCCTATTTTTTTGATTGCAGATGCGAGAGTCTTCCCCTCATCTCCACCTTCCACTCTCACAATCCTGCATCCTGCTTTTCCACATCCCCCAAAAGGAACCCTCATGATACTTACTTTGAACTCCCATACTTAAAATTTTCACTTTATCACCACACAATGTCGCCTTTCCTGATAACATGTATTTCCCCATCGCCACATTATCCGTCACTCATATGAATTGATATTGTTATTAAGTAGTGCAATTTTCATAAAGTCTTCGCCTTAAATCTTGAATTAAATCATGCAATTGACAACTTCGAACTAAGAACTACAACATTCGATAATTAAGGCAATACATGGTAAATAAATAAGGAATTGAATTTGCGTTGGAAAAAAAAGATTGTATTGAAAAAAGTGCCACCTATTCATGCAAAATATTTTTTGTCAAATATGTCAAGTAAAAGGAAAGTGTTATATTGCAAACATACTACCAATACTTTGGGATGAGAATATTGCCAATTTTAATGGTCAAAAGATTTCAAGTGGTACTTAGTTGTTCCACCTCCGAAAAATAATTCGAACAAAATATGAACCTCTAGTATTGCAGTAGCTGGATGTGTGCCAGAAGTATCATATTTCAAAGAATTAGTTCTCTGGTGCTCTAATAATTTTGGCAGTGAGAGAAGAGTAATCCAATTACAGGGAAAGTCACCATTTTTTTGGCACCTTTGGTTTTCAGAAGAATGTTGAGATTTCCAGAACCCACTTTGACATTTAAGAAATATAAAGTTGATTAATTTTTCAAGGCCAACAATGGGGGAATGGAACTCTTGGAAAGATTTCTTATAAATCCATCAAGTGATTCTAGAAATTATACTCAAATTGAGGTATGTTATTTTAAATATACATACAAAGGTTTTGCATGGTTGTTCACTAGGATCATTGGGCATGAGTCCTTGGCCTTTGCTCCAAGATACATTGAAGATGTTGTAGTTGATTGGGCTCAAATAATTTCAAACGAAGTTTCGTTCCAGTTGGGAGGTATCAGGAAAACCAAGAAATTTTACATGACATCATATTTAGTCTATGTTATAGTTTATTGCCACATTTTTGAGGACCTTCCCTAATCTAGGAATATATACTTCAAAAAGGATCAAGTGCCATTATGGTATCTAGCATTATGGAATCGCAAGGCTTCATACAAATTTTATGAGGTACAAAATGCCTTCTTTTCCTCCTTCAAAAGGTTAATTCATATTCCCACTACATCTAGATTGTCACTCGAAGATGCATCCTTTCTGGAAGAGAAAGGAAATTTTGACACTATGGAAGATTTTAGTTTTATTAGACTCTATGGATTTGAGGGAAAAATCTCTTTGCTACCTTTTTATGTTTCTGACAAGTTATTCATTATCGAAGTGTGCAAACAATACAAATATTAGGCACTCATCTTTAATGAAAAAATAAAGAAGCAATTCATCCCTTTACCATGGAAAATTGGAGAAATTTATGCAAAGAACATTTCTCATTTGGATGAATTCTCCACTCATTTTGATCAATTCAATTTAAAGGAAGTTCATGCAATTCAGGGTTTCAACCCTAATAATTTATCCTTGAAACACATGTTTGCAATTGGGTATGGTACATTATTTAACAATTCTATTCAAGTGGAAGAAGGAGGAGGAGACAATCAAAACCCTCTGGAGCCCTCACTTGAAACAACCCTTGATGACATTGATACATTGGTTAGTACAAATGACCACTATAAGAAATGAGGGAGAAATACAACATGTAGAAACCATGGATCACTAAATGTTTCTCAAAAAAGTGCTTCAACAAGAGGAAAACCTCGTGAAAATAGTCAAGAACAATGGAAAACTTCTATTGGAAATTCATATGATGGAGGAGATAAAGACCCTTCCAAAAGGGTAATTGAAAGATCACACACTATTCTTGTATCTACAAAAAGAAAATGAGAAGTAGTTAAGAAAGAAGGCTAAGAGGTATCTGAATCTAAACTTAGTCCCAAAGATATGGAAGGTGAGTATATAATAGAAGATATTAGTTGGGTTGAACAAATAATGATTGAGAGTAGAACAATAGCAGAAGAATTGTTTTCCCATGAGCCAATTGTATTTGAAGAAGAATATATCACCTTGTAGCATGTTTCCTACAACAAAAACTCTAATAAATTGTTAATTGAAAAATTCAATTTTAAAAATAAAAAAGTTTATGAAAAGTAGAAATTAGAAATCAATTTTCAAGGGGTAAAACCCTCAAAAGTCATGGAATTTCATGAGGCAATCAATGGATCTTTGAAGTATTCTATTGAAAATATAGAGAGGAAAACCTGATCCTAAACAAAAAAGTGAAAGAATTGGAAAATTCTCTGCTTCAAAGACCCCTATTTTTCGAGCCCGTTGTTGCTATACAACCATTATACAGTCTAGAGGACATACCAGAAGCAAGCTCCAGATTAAAGGGTTCCTCAATCCTATTGAATACTGTTAGGAAATACATTGGAGATAATATTTTGAAAATGATTGCTTTAATCCTTGAAATATGGGAGTTAGCGACAAGTTCAACTACCCTCTCAACAAGGATTGTACATTTTAAAGAATATCTACAAAAGGACCTAGAAAATGATGAAATATTTTATAAATAACTGTGGGTACGTTTTCAACAAAAATATTAAGTTTAAATGATATTCGTAGAAGAGAGAAAAACCTTTCTTCGAAGGCTCGATTGAAAAAAATAAATGCATGTTGGTTGAAAAGGATTAAATGTTTGTGGGAAATGCTTGTTGAATGTGACATCATCAATACAAATAGAGGTGGCATATTCCTAAAGCTTGTTGATCTAACCAAAGAGCTAGAGGGCCCATACTTAATCATGGATTCAATACTCCTTTCAAAAGATCAATTACAAGAACAACTGGAGGCCCTAAATATATCATGGGAAAGTGAGTTTAACGACTCAACAAAATATTTTGAAGAAGAAGTGGAGAAGTGGTTAGTTCGGTATGCAAATAAAAATGAAGATATGCTTCACCAACTTAGATTTTATCTTAAAGATATGGAAAATGAATTGTTCAAAGACAAGACTTGGAAATAAATAATGGTTGCTCCCATGCGGGATTATATTGAACATTGGTTAAATAATGCCTTGGTTAAGATAACTGAAACATATCAATTTTTTTTTGTTAATACTATTAAAGAACCTCCATCCTAGTAGTTAGGGATACATCAACAAGAAGATAACGTTCCTCTGATATTCCATTATAGCAAGTCAATTAGTCATCTTGTTAAACCTTCAAATTTATTCCTTTCATAGTTAATAATCATCCAACCTTTCTTTTTCATGATCTGTGAATACCAAAGGTCGATTCCTAATTGTCTTTTGTTCTTGTCTTCCAGGTATTTTATTTTATTGGTCCACGGGAGCCCCATCCTAGTTTGTTTAGGAAGAACACATTTACTTTCAATTGTTATAAAATTTTACATATATCTATTATTTTTTAGGTTCCCAAAGAACTATTTGGGACATTACATTAGTGATTTCTTAGACTTTGATTTCTAATCATGGGATTTCAAATRTGTGTCTGTCAAAATCCTTTTGGGTTTTTAATTGAATGATCATTTAAAGTTATCTACCATATGTGGTCCTCATATTTCCATTCTGCTAAATGTTGTGTTCTACTTTACTTTATGATATGATGGAAATGTCATTGTCYGAGGTCACTTATTCTCTTGGTTTATTTGTGAATATTTATTTTTTGGGAGAATCCTAATCCTTTCTCACATATTCTTTGCATGTGAATATTTGTTTCAAGAATAATCTCGGTCCTTTCTCCAACACTTTTATATTCTTGTATTTTATTAAACAAAGAGGATTACCACCTCTCTAAAAACATAGGAGGATTTATCCTCATGATGTTATCTTAAATACCTTGAAAAATATTTTAGATCAACATTTTTGGCGACTACATTGGAGAAAAAAAAAAGGTCGGTTTTAAATGACTCAACAAGATCCAAATCAACATCAAATACAAATAGGAATTAAACATCAAAGATGTGTTCTTCATCAACTGTATAATTTGGCCATAATGACAAAAAGAAGTTAGGAAGAACTTGAAAGAATGTGGGAAGCTCTTTCTCATGAAGAAGAAATAGTTATAGCTCAGAGACAAATAAGACAACAACAAAATACTGAAATCTAGAATCATGCAAATACCCCTTGACGAGAAGTAAAAGCAAGATTCTTGAAATTCATCAAGAAACCCAAGAGTCAACATCTAAAGTTATGAGTGTAGCAACCATGACTGAATGAGAAGAGAAAAGAAATGAAGTTCCTAATAATGAAAGAAGAGAAAATGATAGACAGACAAATCTAAGAAGAAAACCCGTATCCAGGCTTCTCAACTTATGGGGAAAACAACATCAGTTGCCTACTCATCCTCAATGTATTTTACTCGTCTTCGCAGGTGATGGAATTATGGATCCCTAAAATCATATGGATCAATTCCTTACCATTTGTGACATCCATTTGATTGAACATGATGATGTGACAATGGTAGCGTTTCTTCAAACTTTGATAGGACCAACCTGTGATTGGTACATTTCTCTCCCAGATCATTCTATTGGCTCCTTTGATGATATGGAAGATATGTTTATGACCATATATTCCCATCCAATTGCATATCATACTTTACTCACTCAGTTCATTCAAATACATCTTGAAAAAAATGAAAGGATCAAAGATTTCAACTTGCATTTTTTCAAGACTTTAAATAAAATTCCATAAGAGCAGCATCCAAATGCACCTGTTATATTTGGGTGTTATAATAATGCAATTCCATCAAATTTTAATTATGTAATAGAGGTTGAAAAAATCACAACATTATATGAGGTAATGAGAACAACGATTGAGAAGTAAGGGTATATGATGGAAAGTAATATCGATCCATAAATCATTCTTAGAAGAGTACAAAGGCAGATGAAAAGTTTATCAGTATCATCATGAGTCCCATATACCTCAATAAAAATTGAAGAATGGGAGTTGTAAGAGGAATTTTTCAACACCAACCCCCTAATGTGAGAAGCATTCCCGAAGTTCTTGAAAACACCCATAAAAAAATAGAGATTGCTCGGTTAGGCAGGACTATTCAGAAAATGCAGAATGAGATAACCCAACTGAAAATAAATGAAAATATCATTCCACCACATCAAGATGTGATAAATTTTCCACAAAATTAAAGAGAAAGAAATGATCACAATGTAAGAAATGAAGAGCATGGACCTAAATCACCTTGAGTTCCAAAACCAAACATTGTTGTACTAGAAGAAATTATAGAAGAAGATGATTTTATTCAAGACAATGAGCCATTGAATCAACAATTGATCAATGATCAAGATAAAATATTAGAATTAGTCCAAATGGAAGAAATTTCATCAGCTCTTGAGATTCTTTATGAACAAGAATAATATGCTTATGCAAAGCAAGACAATTTCATTCAAACGAGGAATCAAGCAAACAAATTCAAGCCTAGGGATAAACCTTAAAGGGAAAAAGAAAAATCTAATGCTCAAGAACCAACAAGGAAACAACCAGTTGTAAGTCATCTCAAAAGATCACTAGAAATGACTTATAACATAATTGATGATTTTACTAAGCTCGGGATCACTCTACCATTCATGGAGGTAGTCTAGATACCTCAACAAAGGGAAAACATTTTGAATATTTTGGATATTACAAGTTCATCTGGCCCAATGATAGAAGAAATTGTTATGAACAAAAAACAACAATAGAGCTCTATACCAGCAAGACCAAGAGCTAGGGTTCCACGATTTTACATATATAAATAGGAAAATCATTATTTTACATTGCACAATTGTTTGGTTGATAGTGGATCCACTAAAAATATCATGCCATTATCTTTAATGGAGGCTCTTGGAATGGAATGCACAAAGTATTATGAGATGGGTGAAAGCATTTATTCCATTGATTCCATAAAAGTACTGGCTTATGGTGAAATCAAAGACTTTTGTTCTTGGATATGTGCAACACCACATATTATAATAATGTTCACCATTATAGTGGTTGATCTTCCTCCAACATACAGTGTTGTCCTGGGAAAAGATTGGTGCTCAATGATTGGATGGTACATAACAAATGATGGGAGTTGTATGATGCACCCAAACAAATATGGAACAATGATCAAAGTACCATGAGAATAGAGAAATCCAACATCATTAAAAAAGAAAGAATCTAACATGATGTAGAACTATATTGATGTTGAAATTGGAAATTATGTTGTTTTCAATACAGAGCAAATGAATTCTCCCAAACAAAATGAAGATAACACCTTTCAAGGGTTTTGGAAAATGTCATTTGATGGTTCATGTTCTAAATATTGTATTGGAGTTGGCATTGTTTTTAAAAGTCCTCAATCATGTATTTATCCACATGTAATCAAACTTGGGTTCCCTTGCACCAATAACGAAGTCGAGTACGAAGCATTAATTCAAGGATTGTCTCTGGCACTTCAAATATAAGTCAATGATATGGTGGTAACTGGAGATTCAAAATTGGTCATCAATCATATCAGAAAAAGAGTACAAAATAAAAAAAGATAAATTGAAGCATTATGCAAAGAGAGTGTGGGATATTATAGATTCATTCAATTCCTTCAATATTGCCTTTGTTCCTTGAGAGAAGAATAAAAAAGAAGACTCATTGGCATTAGCAACCTCTTTTTTCAATACTAATGATTCTCAAAATAACAATACTTTTCATGTCAAAACAATTTTCCAACCATTAATATTTGATAATCAAGATTATTGGAAAGTGTTTGAAAATGAGGAACATATTGCAAATTTCCTTTCATACCTAAAATCACCATCATTTGATATTCCAAAAGAAATTCAAAGCAATCAAAAGGAGATTCATGATCATAATATTAATTTTCTTCCAAAGAACTATGTTATCCTTTAATCTCTATTCACAAGAGATGAACAAATAAAGACAATGAAGACAGTGGAAGAATATTCCCTTAGGAAAGTGTAAAAGATCCATAAAATTAACATTGGTACATCTGATGCTCCCAAATGCATAAATCTTGGTACAGGTTATACTATTGAAAAGATTGACCAATATACTCTTATTTTCATGGAATTTCAGGATGTCTTCATGTGGAGTTATGATGATTTAAAGGAATATGAAAAATATATATTTCAACATACCATACCACTCAAACAAGGGTCAAAACATTTTAAGAAAAAATGGAGAGTAATAAATCCAAAGTTGAAACCCTTGGTTAAAATGGAGCTAGAAAAGTTGAAAAGGGTTGGTACAATTTTTTCAATCGGGCACTGAGAATGGCTTTCAAATCCTATGGTGGTAAAAAAAAAGAATGGAGAGATTTGTCTCTGCATGGATTTTTGATATCTCAATCGAGAAAGTATTATATATAACTACCCACTTCCAAATATGGAGATGTTGTTGCAACAAGTCACTAGTTTTGCATTGATGTCCATGTTAGATGGATTTTCTAGGTACAATCAAGTCCTTGTGGCTGAAGAAGATATATCCAAAACTAATTTCATTACAACATGGGGAACATATGTCTATGTCTTCATGCCTTTTGGTTTAAAAAATGATGGTGCAACATTTCAGAGGGCTATGGACGATGCCTTCAGTGATTTAATTGGGAAATTCATGGAAGGTTATCAATATGACTTGACTTCCCATTCAAAATTAAGAGAACGCCATCTAAAACATCGCAATAAAGTTTTTCAAAGGTGCATAATGTATGGCATATCCCTCGATCCAAATAAATGTCTATTTGCAGTATCAAAAGGAAAATTTCTTGGTCATATATTGAGCAAAGAAGGAATTTATATTGATCTTGAGAGGATTAAACAAATAAATGAATTAAATCCTCTGGTATCTTGGAAAGGGGTACATTTTTTATTTGGAAAGATGAATTTTGTATGAATATTTGTTCTAGATTATGCTACAATTGTAAATTCAATCAATAAGTTATTAAAGAAGGATACAAAATTTGAATGGACATTAGAAACTCAAAGGGATTTTACATACATCAAACATGAAATCACCACTACTCTTGTTCTTATTACTCCTAATTTTGATAAAGACTTCATATTGTATGCATTTTCCTCTAAAGAGACTATTGCCTCCATACTTAACTGGAAGAATGGAAAAGTGGAGGAACTTCCAATTGCTTTCATGAGTAAAACCTTTCATGAATATGAACTAAATTGTTCCATGATTGAGAAACAAACTCTTTCTTTAGTCAAGGCAATTTCTCACTTTAGGAATTACATTTTATCAACTCACATTATTTCTTATGTACCACACTCCCCTGTCAAAACGCTTCTCAATCAACAACTCAGAGAAGGAAGATGGGAAAATTAGTTGGCCAAGCTTCAATAATATTATTAAGAAATCAAACCTCTAAAATATGATAAGGGACAAGGGATATGCAAAATTGATGACTAGAATTGAAGTTGTAAATATTTATTCTTTCAATATAGGTGATACCACCATACAAAATTAAGCTTTGTCAGCATTCRAGTGGTATAAACACATAATATTTTWTTTGAAATATGGGCAATTTCCTTTTGGAATGTATTCCAAGGAGGGGATATATTTAAAGATGAATACCGATCAATATGTATTAGTCTCCAGAGCTATTTTATGAAGAAACTTTGATGGTATTCTTTTGATATGTTTAGATCATTCAAATGCCAAACAAAATTTACAAGAGTTCCATGAAAGATTTTGTGGGGGACACTTTGCACCTGTTGTGACTGCTCACAACATCATTCTAGATGGTTATTATTGGCCAACTATATTCAAAGATGCTTATTCAATGATTAGAAAATGCCTCCCATGTAAAAAATTCTTAGGAAAGATGAAAAGAGCAACAATGCCACTACAATCTATATTAGTTGAACAACCATTACATAATGGGGTTTGGATGTAATTGGTCCAATCAAACCAAAATCTAGTAAAGGAAATTCATGTATTCTCACTACAATTGATTATTTTACAAAATGGAAAGAATTTGATTCTGTACAATTGATTCTTTTCCTAAAGGACAATATCCTATCCATATTTGGTGGTCCTGAGAAGTTCATAACATATAATGGTTCAATTTTCATTAGATTTAAATAAACACTTTTTTTTGGAGAATATGGCATTACCATGGGACAATCATCCAACTATTATCCTCAAGGAAATGGTTTGGCTCAATCAACTAATAAAATAATTGATTCAAATTCTCAAGAAAACAGTTGCAACAAACCATAAAAATTGGCACAAGAATTTGACAGACGCGCTTTGGGAAAGTCGTCTCACTCCAAAATAAAGAACTGGAAATTCACCTTATACATTGGTATATGTAAAGGAAGAAAGGACACCATTACATTTGGAATTGAATGCATTGGTCATTGCCACAAACAATGAATACATGGAAGAAATTTACCTCTTGAAAAACAATATTATGAACTCATGCAGTTAGAATAACATAGAGTACAAGCATGAATAATCATTAGCAAGAGACAACAAATAGTCAAATACATTTTGATAAGAGCACCAGTGTAATATATTTCCAAAAAGATCAATTGGTTCTGCTATGGATTAAAGCAAAGGAAAAACCATCTTTTCATAAAAAGTTTGAAGCTCTTTGGATTGGTTCATATTAGATTGAAAAGGTTATTGGTTTGAACTATTACTTGTTTAAATACATGAAAGGGATAGTTCAAGCATTTCCTGTAAATGGGAAATACCTCAAACATTTCTGTGTTTAATCCCCAATTCTCAACTTGTACATAGTCCCTCATTTTCACCACTATGTATATTCTCATTCTATATTGTTCCTTTTTTCCCTTTTCTTTTTCTTCCCTTCTAAAAAATGCATTTTTGACTCCATTTTCCAAATGTACAAGGCTTTCTATATTCTCAACAACCCACAAGAGGTTATTGTCTCACAGTTGGAGTCGAATATTGATCAACATTTGTTGATAAATGTTTGTGTGCTTTTTTCTATACTTAATCATTTTTCTTGTATATTCCATACTCAATCATTTTCCTATAATGCGAGTTGTGGGGAAACTAACTGCACCTTCACTGCAAGTCCTCAAGCCCAGAAGTCCTCTACTTGGTTTCTTTTTCATTTTTCCACCACCCAACAACCCCAACACTTAACCATTTATTTAGTTGTGGAGGTCCAAGCCATCTCCCATCCCGCAACTTGCAAAACCACAACCTCCAAAAAGAACTCCCCACTTCCACATCACTCATAATGAAATACTTTTGATACTTAGTCGATTTTGTTGATTACAGATGCATAAGTCTTCCCCTCATGTCCACCTTCCACTTCGACAATCCCGCATCCTCCAAAAGTAACCTTCATGATACTCACTTTGCACTCCCATAGTTAAAATATTCACATTATCATGACACAATATCACATTTCCTGATAACATTTGTTTCCCCATTTCCACTTAAACCATCATTCATATGAATTGATAACATTATTAAGTAGTGCAATTTTCATAAGGATCAACCTTAAATATTGAATTAAATCGTGGAATTGACAACTTTTAACTAAGAGCTACAACATTTGATAATCAAAGCAGTACATGGTAAATTAAATAAAGAATTAAATCCACGTTGGGAAAAATGGATTGTATTAAAAAAAGCACCACTTATTCACACAAAATAATATTTGTCAAAAATGTCAAGTAAAAGGAAAGAGTTATATTGCAGATATACTACCAATACTTTGGGACAAGAAGACCACTAGTTTCAGTGATTAGAAGCTTTAAGTGGTACTCATCTCTTCCACCTCCATAAGATAATAAAAAAAAAGTCTATACCTATGGTATTTCATTAGTCGAATGTGTGCTAGAAGTATCATATTTCAAAGAATTAGTTCTTTGGTGCTCTAATAATTTTTATAGTGAGATAAGAGTAGTCCAGTTATAGGGAAACTCACCAATTTCTTTGGCACCTTTGGTTTTTTAGAAGAATGTTGAGATTGTTGGAACCCAATTTGAAGTTTAAGAACTCTAAAGATGATGAATTTTTGAATCCCAGTAATGGGGGAATGGAACTCTTGGAAAGATTTCTTATAAATCCTTCAAGTGATTTTAGAAATTCTACTCAAATTGAGGTATGTTCTTTTAAATACCCATAGGATCATTGGACATGATTTCACAACCTTTATTCCAAGATACATTGTATATATTTTATATCATTCCATTCTTGAAGATGTTGTAATTTATTGGACCCGAATCATTTCGAATGAAGTCTCATTCCATCTAGGAGGTATAAGGAAAACTAGGAAATTTACATGATGTCTTATTTAGTCTATGTTATAGTCTACTGCCACATTTTTTAGGACCTACGTCGAGCCAGGAATACATACTTCAAAAAGGATCCAATACCATTCTAGTATCCAACATTATGGGAGCACAAGGATCCATACAACTTTTATGAGATACACAATGCCTTCTTGTCCTCCTTCAAAAGGTTTATTCATAGTCCCACTATTTCTATATTGTCACTTGAAGCTACAACCTTTCTAGTAGAGAAGGAATTTTTGAGACTATGGAAGATTTTAGTTTTACTAGAATCTATGGATTTGAGGGAAAACCCTCTTTTATTCCTTTCTATGTTTCTGAAAAATTATTCACTATTGAAGTGTACAAACAATACAAATATCAGACACATGTGATTCATCCCTCTACCATGGAAAATTGGAGAATTTTTTTAAAGAACATTTCTTATTTGGATGATTTCACCTCTCATTTTTATCAATTCAATTTAAAGGAAGTTCATGTGATTCAGGGTTTGGACACTGATAATTTATTCTCAACACACATGTTTGCAATTGGGTATGGTTCATCATTTAAAAAGTCTATTCAATTGGAAGAAGGAGGAGGAGACAATCAAAACCATGCAGAGGTCTCACCTGAAACAACCCTTGATGACATTGATAAATTCGTCGATACAAATGACCACAATAAGAAAAGGGGGTGAAATACAACAAGTAGAAACCCTGGATCACCATTTTTTTCTCAAAAAAATTCTTTGACAATAGGAAAACCTCGTGAAAATAGTCAAGAACAACAAAAATATTATACTAGAAATTCATATGATGGAGGAGATAAAGACCCTTCTAAAAGGGTAATTGAAAGATCACAAATTTTTCCTGTATCTACGAACATAAAAAGAGAAGTAGTTGAGAAAGAAGGTCAGGAGGTACCTGAATATGAACTCGCTCCTAGAGATATGGAAGTTGATGATATAATAGAAGAATCTAGATGGGTTGAATAGAGAATGATTGAGAGTAGAAAAATAGTGGAATAATTGGCTTCTCGAGAGCTAGTTTTATTTGAAGAAGAATCTATCACCTCGCACCATCTTTTTTAATTAAAAAATTCAATTTGAATATATATATATATATATATATATATGAAAAGTGGCAATCAAAAATCGATTTTCAAGGGGTAAAACCCTCAAAAGTCATGGAATTTCATGAAGCAATCGATGAACCTTTAAAGTATTCTATTGATGGGATAGAGAAGGAAAACCTAATTCTAAAGAAAAAGTGAAAGAATTGGAAAATTCTCTACTTCCAAGACCCTTATTTGTTGAGCCCATTGTTGTTATACAACCATTGTACAGTCTAGAAGATGTACCAGAATCAAGCTCTAGATTAAAGGGTTCCTCAAGTCTATTGATGGTTGTTAGGAAATACATTAGAGATAACATTCAAAAAATGATTGCGTTAATCCTTGAAATATAGGAATTAGTGACAAGTTCAACTATTCTCTCAACAAGAATTGTACATTTTAAAGAGTATCTCCAAAAGGACCTAGAAAATGATGAAAGTTTTTATAAAGAAGCTGTGGGTACCTTTTCGGCAAAAATATCAATTTCAAATTTTATTCATAGAAGAGAGAAAAACCTTCCTTCTAAGGCTCGATTGAAACAAATAAATGCATGTTGGTTGAAAATGATTACCAAATATGACATCATCAATACAAAGAGAGGCGACCTATTCCTAAATCTTGTTGATCTATCCAAAGAGTTAGAGGGCCCACACTTAATCATGGATTAAATACTCCTTTCAAAAGAACAATTACAAGAACAACTTTCATGGGCAAGTGAGTTTAACAACTCATGTGGATATTCTGAAGAACAAGTGGAGAAGTGATTAATTCGATATGTAAATAAAAATGAATATATTGAAGATATGCTTCACCAACTGAGATTTGATCTTAAAGATATGGAAAATGAATTGTTCAAAACCAAGACGAGGAAATAAATAACGGTTTCTCCCATGCAGGAGTATATTGAACATTGGTTAAAGAATTCCTTGGTTAATGTCACTAAAGAAGATCAACAAGAATTCATTAATATTGTTAAAGTGCCTCCAATCCAACAACCTATAAAGGAGACATTAACAAGCAAATAACATTCCTCTGATCTTCCATCATGGTAATTAAAGTAGTCATCTCGTTGAACCTTCAAATTTCTTCCCTTTTTAGTTAGAAAACATCCAACCTTTATTTTTCATGATCTATGAATACCAAAGTTTGATTCCTAACTATCTTTTCTTCTTGTCTTCTGGGTATTTTCATTTATTAGTCCACGGGAGCCCCATCCTAGTGTTGGATCATGTTGTCATTGATGCCAAAGGATTGATGTCAAAGGATTGATTTCAAAAGAACAATGTCTTGTCATAGTATATGGATGTAGTGATTGATGGATCATGTATTGACCTTGATCGATGGATCATGTATTGACCTTGATGTCAATGGATTGATGTCAAGAGGAGTCATAGTCGTATGCATAGATGAAGATGGACCAATAATTTTTAGTTGGATTGATGTAACGATGACACATTATTGTCTTGCCATGGTTGTACAAATGGATGAACTCCAAAGTGGTCCCCTTATGGAAAAAGCCCTCACGGTAAGATGCTTTGCGGTGAACTCCAAAGTGGTTATTGTCTTGTCATGGTTGTACAAATGGATGAACTCCAAAGTGGTCCCCTTATGGTGAAATCCCTCATCATAAGACTCTTTGTGGTGAACTCCAAAGTGGTCCCCTTATGGTGAAATCCCTCACGGGAAGACACTTTGCGGTTGAGTTATCCTAGACGTATGGTCAGAGAACCCATGCTTAATTATGGAATAATGAGATGAAGATCA
>SNQJ01S0012973.1:81894-99003 GCA_010110895.2 Picea sitchensis
CAAGAATGCATTTTTATTAGGATTCACAAACTTTGAACATTGTGTAAAAAAATGACAAAATTTAACTATTTTTGCATAATAATAACTTTTAATACTCATTGAAAATATGGAAATGTGCGAAGACAAGGAATGAAAAAATACATGTTATCCAATTTGAATAGCTCAATTTGGCCAAGAAATAAACCCTGGGAATGCAATTTAGTGAATTAAAAAAATGAAAGTTGTTAACTTGACAAATTATATGCTAGCAGAATTAGGCAAATTTGGGAATTCTAATATAGATTTTTCTTAGCGATATAGAATATAAAAAAAATTGGTATCATTTTTTCAAAAGGATATGTGTAATAAGTTGTTGTGCCAACACAAACAACTTCCCTTTTTCTTGTTTTTTTTCTTATAAATCCAAAAAAATTCTCAAGAAATAGGGACCATCCCTTATATTTTTCAAGGTCCTTTCATCATGTGAAAAGAACCTAAGTTTTACTTGTGCAAGGTTGAGACCCTTTAGGTCCCTTAGTTTTTTCATAATTTCTTGGACTCTCAAACATAGGTTGTGTCGGCGGAGGAGAATGTTTCCTCACTGATACAACAGAGGAGATCTTTCTTCCTTCATTGATACACCCAGTGTCGGTGACTCGACAATTTCCTCGTTGATGCCAAGAATCAACCAATACTTAAAGTTTTTCTTTGCAACTTGCTCATGTATCGGAGGTCAATATTATTCAACTTCCGACACATCAACACTTATCCATTTTTGTGTGTCGACCATGCACCGACACATAATTTCCTCATCTACTCTTCATCCACGACACTTTGATATTCATCAAAATTTTCCCATTGGGGTCCATTGGTGTTGGATAATTCTCCAGACACTGATACATCGACCCCTATCCGTCCTTGACTACCGATATGACTGTTGGCATGCGCATAAAGAGTTTTTCCGCACCGTGTATCTTGATTTTCACATAGAAAAGGGCCCAATAGGGTTATAAAAACCTATTTTCTCCCTTTTATTCTCACCATTACCACACCAAGCATTTGAAGTGAAATAAAATATAAACATCCAAACATTGAGCATCCTTGTGATTTTTGTCCTTTTTCCTTTGATGTGTCATCACCCTATTCACTAGTAAGTGCACGTACCCCTTCGTCTTGGACGCATTTAATTTCTAGTCGCTTTAAGGTTTCTTTGTTATGTTTATATATATGGGAAAAGATCTGACCTAAACCCATTATCACAAGAATCGACCCCTCACCCATTTCTTTCTCTGGTTCACCCCATCCCTAACCTCCTCAAAAAACTTGCGCTCAAGAACCTATGGTTTTCCAATTGACCACCTTATTTATTTTTCCTCTTTACCCGTAACTAGTTATCCCTTCTACCCTTTACACAATGAAGCTTCCTCATGATGGATTACCCTTGGTTTTTTCCTATATCACCTTCCCATGAGATGGTTTGTCGACCTTTTTTACACCAATTTTCAAGGTCAAAATCCAACCCAATGATCACCCTTCTCTCCCTCGAAACATGAGAGCCTCAATCTGGTTCCAACACCAATGGACCCCATGACTAAAAGGTAACTTTGTGCACAAGGTTCAGTGTCTTGTTTTTTTTTTCAAACTATATGACAATGGATTTTCATTATAAACCCACTAAAATCAATATTTCCTATGAATGTGGGATAAATCAATTTTACTACTCAGGCCTTCAAAACATGCTTGAGCTTCCTCTACGCTCTTATATTTCATATCTTGTTTTCTGAATCGGTTCTCCTCTAGTTCCCTCGGATAGGTTCATCTCATCCAGCTTCCAATCACCTCTTCTCTTCATACTTGTACAACCCTTAAGTACATGCATGAGCCTGAGCTTTCTCTGCACCCTCGGTCTTCTGCAAACCATGATTGCTCTGCAACCAAACTCTTCCATGAGGTTTTCTTGTTCTTCAAACTATGATCGCTCTTTAGTTTTAGAAGACACAATTTCACAAAATTTGTGTATTTCAAAGCATCAACAATGTTTACTAATCACAAATAGATGCTAGATTGATGCAAAAATGATGCTTTACAAATAATATTGATGCATAAATCGAATCGTTTCAATCCCAACATGATGCATATAACACACACTTGATGGAAATGAGTCACATGTGTGTTTTTGTTGTTGTTGTTGTTGTTATTATTATTATTATTAAGCGATGCAATATGACCTATATCTACTTGAAAACAAAATTTTCATCAACCTTTTTTGTCTCTAAGATGATGCCACAAGGAGCATGCATTGAACTAAGTGATACAAACACGATGCAAAGTTAATGCAAATTTTGACGTCCTTGCATGTATCCCTTTTGCATCATGCAAACTTGATTTTTTTAATAGGAAAATTGCACTGCAACGCATCACTACAACCCTATATAGTAGTAGTGCCTCTAGGTGATGGGAGACTCCAAATTGATCATACACTAGGCACATGAAAAGAATGCGATATAAAATTTATTGCTTGTCCTAATTATGGAAATAGTAAATGAGGTAAGGCATAGTTTCTTAATTGTTTCATTCCTTCATATTTATAGATAATTCAGTGACAAGGGATAACAACCCTCTAAAGAAGCTCTTATTATGTAGGAGGGTTTAGTATTTGAAGTTGAAACAAATGAGGAATGAATATGACATGAAAGGACTTAGTCAATCTACTAAATGTTTTTTTTCCACATGATGAAGTAGATATGTGGCATGTTGTGGCTGGTATTTTGATTTTGTATGTATAAATGCATGCAAATATTGAGCTTGGGGGTATTGAATAATGTAATTCTATTGTTAAGTGTTATGTATCTTCATTCTTAATATAAAAAATAGGGTCTACTGGTTTAACATTTCACTAATGGGAATAATATGTAAATCAAAATACAACACATTAAGATCATTTAAAACATAGAAACCCTTATTCTCGATTACTATTATAGAGTTTGGAATTACACCAGTCAACATAAGGTCAATATTTCCATCTTTAAATGAAAGGTCTAGATTGTAATTTCTCTAGATAACAAAATCAAGTTGAAGATATCAATTTAATTGGAACTCACACTTCTCAATTTTCCACATAATACCTTTTCAAGATGGTGACACTTAAGCATAGATAGCATAACCAAACTACAATAAGCATATTCATATGATTCACATACTAACTCTATTTTATAAATTCATCAATCATCTCAACTCATCAATTCACTAGAATATCTTAGATGGAAGTCTTGTTCTCTCGAAAAGAGGGTAGTCCTAGGGTTTAGGGTTAAGTTCCTTAAGATCATGCATATAACGCCTTATCCCTTGATTAGAAGTGCAATTTCATGATTATTAAGGTCATAGTAAACATAAGAAAATGATTTTTTTAATCTACAGGCTTATTGCCTCATTATTCACTAATACATGGTTATACAGAATATAATAAATATTTATAGGCACATTATGGAGGCCAAAACAAGATACAATCCATAATACAATAGAGGTGAATTCCTCACAATAATCTTCAAAATAATCTACAATAGTTACACAATAATCTATGCATATATTTCATATAATTTCAGGGGTATGGGGGATATAGCCTCCTCCTTATTTCAAGAGGTCAATGTAAGAGTAAACATGGTTCAAACCAATCGATATCCATCTCATTTAATCTCTTAAAAACATTATCATCAAATTCCCAAAAAAATAATTTACAACAAACAAAAATTGTCTGGGGTATGGGGGATTTGAGTAGTCCTTCTTGACTTGACTATATTTTTCACCTTTTCGGGAAGGAAGTGGATGAATCTAATTCTGAAATTTGGTGAGCATATGGATATTGATGTCAACAAGTTACTTTTAAAATTTGAATGCCAATAGACACCATATGACCAAGTTATGATAAAATTTCGTATACAACCATTTGTATTTTTAGGGCCCATACATGTAAATATGAAGATTATTTTTGGTAAGTAGATAGATATTGATATAAACTACCTTCAATTAAAATTTGAACGTGAACAAACATTGTATGGTCAAGTCATAGTATAATTTCTTCTACATCCATTTTTCATTTTTAAAGGCCACAAAAGCAAATTTGAAGCTGATTTTTGGTGAGCATGTACATAGTGATATCGACTACTTTATGATACAATTTGAACGCCAATGGACACCATATGACCTATTTATAGTAGAATTTCATCTACATCCATTTTGCATTTTTAAAGGTCATACATGCAAATATGAAGCCGTATTTTTGTGAGAATGTAGATATTGATATTAGCTACTTTATATTAAAACTTGAATGTCAACAAACATTGTATGGCCAAATTATAGTATAATTTAATCTACAACCATTTTTCATTTTTAAGGGCCATACAAGCAAATCAAAGGCTAATTGTTTGTGAGCATGTGAGAATATGTACTGGCTAACTCCACTCCAAATTTTCTCTTTATTAGTTTTCATATAAAATCATTGCACTAAAAATATGAAACCAATTTTCAATGCATTTCTACAAACAATTTGCATGCATGAGTTTTATCAATGTATTATCATAAATTTTTTGCAATTTAATCAATTATAACAACATCCAAGGAAACTAATTGTGGGTGAACCATTTCCCTCCCAAAAATAGGAAAATCCTTTGTGGATGTCGCCCCGTATTGGGCTATGAGACCACTAGAACGAAGAAGAGTTGTCAAATCTCCTAAATCACTCTTCTCTTTACCAAAGGCTTTCAAACCAACCCAGAAAGACAACAAAAGTGTAGAGGTTGAAGAAAGTACTTCCCTACTCAATCTTGGTGTCTAATTCCACATGATAGTGCCTATTTCATATCTACATGGATTCTATGATAGTTGGGCTACTCTTTTTTCATCAAGAACTATATTTCTCCTCAAGAAGTCACTTTTTTATCAACTTCCTCTTCATAATTCGAATTTTCTTTTTTGCATGAATGAAGGAGAGGGAAAGGAAGATTCCTAATCCAACTCTTCTACTTCCTTAATAATAGGGAGCAAGAATCCTAGTTGAACTCTCCTTGATTAAATGAATATAGGAATTATTTGCCTCAATATAGGAGGTAGGTACTTAAGGATATGAAATAACTACTTGAAGTAACTAATCATTTCACTAGGCTCATAATTCCAATATCATAAATATTATGATATAATGTGAATATGAAAATCACATGAAAGAGGTTGTAGATAGGATATAGTAGTAATCATGAGACATAGGTCAATTTCCCCCTTAGACCCCATTACCTTTCCCCTCTATTGGACCCATAGCCCCATCGGTGTTTTCTCCCACCAGTCAACCTTTGAACCTTTCATTATATTTTCAATGATCATGTTTATAAGTTTTTAAAATTTCCATGGTAAGTCTACCTCATGGTATGAAGAAAAACATAGTAAAGAAAAACATAATTACAATATAAACAACATCAAGTTCAAAGGGTTGAGACCGAGATATTACATTCCTCTTCCCATAGATTAACATCGTCCTCGATGTTCTCTCCTTTTCAACAAGGTTCCATATCTTCATTCCTTGGCTACACCTACAATGCCATTCTCTTCATGACCACTTTATCTGGTTATTGGTTATCTTGGACAAAAATGTCCAATCATTTCTTTACTATCTTGGAACAATTCCAAGACCTTTATCATTCCATAACTTGTCTAACATAATCAGAAAATAAAAAAATTCATGTCATAGACATTTTAAGCATCAATTATTAAATTCATAGAAATTTTGCATTCATAACGGAAGCATATATATTCATAGAATAATATTAAATATACAAATCAACCTAATATTTATCTGTTTGAATATGTATTTTCTCCATATGGTTGTCACGGACAAGGCTCAACTCACTGTTTTCTCGGACACAACCAATGTATATAATGCACTCATTATCCTAGCTAGCATGTAACATGAATCTCTCACAATAGATTCATTCAAGTCACCTCTTCCTTGCAGTAACTCACCCTCCAATCTCAAGCATCCCCTTCTTTCCTAAACAATCCCTCGGGTGATCCATCATTTTCCAAGGCTTTCTTGCACAAAAAGAGTGTACACTTATAGATTCTTACTACCAAGGCATCCCACTGGCTTGCTCTAACATAGCATAACACACTTGAATGGATATCAAGGCATCTCATAGGGTTCATAGACAAAACCATCATCTCACTTGTATCATACACATACAATTTACATGAGATATCATCATAATAATTTCAATAAAAAATATTTTGTTTCAATCATGTTTCATATAGAAATCACATTTTACAAGTATGAGATTCTTCTAATAATGTTTGTCTTTTGCATGTGGTACCACCTAGTCTTCATTATGCACTTACACGCATTTCCATATCCAAGACAATTCTACCTACAATAATCCTTTCATGCAATATTTACAACAGCCCCAAAAGTGATGTCACAATTTTAACACACTAATAATTCAATCACTTCCAATTGTATATCACATGAATTGAAATGAAACTATCATTCATTATATATGCATTACAAGCATGCATCCACTCAATACATAAAGCATATGTACCAACACAATTCATAATTGTAGGATCATTATTTGTATGATTTCATAGTTTATTTATGCATATTTACTCAATGCATCCTCTCATTGAGTCAAACTTACCATAATTCAAGCTCATGTGTTTTACCAAGATAGGTTGGAGGATCCAACCAACACCTCTATACATCATCTAGACACTTCCCTATTACTTCTTCAACCATTTGCATACCTTCATTCTCCACCCAAACACAACACCAGGAATATAATAATTTAGTTCTCTTTGGTGTTGGCAAAGTGATTATAGCCCAAAACATCAATAACAAGTAGGAAGACCATTGGATAATTGTGCAGTGCTATATTCATTTTCTAATTCTTACACACTATAGTCTCAAACTTGGCTCTCTCACATGGCATTCAGTTTCACATGGTATACAAATTCATAATATGAATGTAATTACTCCTTCACTCTAGTTATTATTATTAACCAGCTCAATCATGACATACTAACTCATGAATGCATCACAAATATTCTAACAATATTTACATATTAGAAACTTAATTCCCTTGCCACACCCCGCCAGGGTATTAATTACATACATGCATTCAGATATTATAATAAACATATCAATGAAGATATTATGTATGACTGAAGGAATTCTTACCCAATTCCTTTCTGGTCACATGTTATATTATCATGACTAATTTCTATACATGCACAATTGTCATCAACATTCTTGATGTTACCTGATGAACTAATGCCTCATGTGAACTCACACGGTCTAGTAGTGCAAATGCATTCCAACTATTTTACTCTCTTGTATTTAATAACATTCCCATTCCTTAACTATTCACACATAGCAACTTTCTCAATCTAGAGAAATATAATAAAACAATAAGAGAGGAGTCAAGAAATTTCCCTTTCCAATTCCTCTCTATATAACATGGAATTCCACAACATATCTAATCAACTCCATATATTTTCTATCATTCACATAATAAATCATTGATTTTATATCCACATCCAATTAGAAATACTTAGTTCATGCACCTAAGTTATACTTCCTACTTTAAAAACATACAATTCTACTCTAGAAACAAAGTATAGTTTAAGGTGAGAAAGAAAATTCCTCATTCCATATTTGCATTGATGGCCACATGTGCTATTTATTGTTGCAACCCAATTATTGGTGCATTTTCAGCTTCCTATGATGCTTTTCACTTTCTTTGCCTCCCATGGAAGTCTAGATTCAAACATGATCTAATCAATCCTTCAATGACCCATTTTCTAGTATGCATGGCATCATGCTTTGCAACCCTCAATACTTGGTTGCTTTCCTTGAGGCAATATGCATATCAAAACAAGAAAGAAAACTTATAAAATTCAATTAGAATGAAGTATACTCAACATATGAATCATATGTAAATCAAATTTACTGGAATATTCACCATCAAGTAAATTCAAATGAATTAGAATAAATCAAATTCAAATTCAACTATTTCGCATAGCAATAAAATTCAAATCCAATCAACCATTATTAGAATGATAACATTTCGTGTCCTTTTTTTTTAATGAACGCTTGTTCATTTTCACACAATGTGTTATGGGTGGACTATAAGTATTGTATAAAAAAATACCCCTTATACTTACTCCCAAAAATAGGGCTTTCTGGTCTAAGTCTATTCAAGAGGTGGTAGCAATATTAAAAAAAATTCCACAATAAAAATATTTTACAAAAAAAAATCTTCTAAAAAAATGAAATAGTTTAGAATCATCTCGATCAACAACCACATAAATCAATTCTTTCATAACTTAAGTTTTTACAAATTTTCCCAATTAAAATTCTAATGGAATAATATCATTCAAAGCGGTAGTACTCTTCTACCCTTCAATATGAGCATGATTAGCCATAGTAATTTCTATTCAATAATGAAACATTATCAAAATAAGCTAATTCACAAATTCATCTTAGCAATCATCTACAACAACATGGAATAAATATATCTTCACTTTCAAGGAAGACAATCACATAACTATACTTATTGGAACTACAAAATGTAACTCAGGAAGAAACAAGGTCAAGCATAGACTCTAAAATTGGTGGGTCATCAACTTGTTGTGGAATACACAACAACCCACTAAAGCCCTTTAGTGGGAACCAACCTACCAAATTTTTGCAAGGTGATAATTACTATTACCCAACTAGCTATTTATTTGTAAGATTAATCTTTGTGCATAATTTCCAAATTTTTTCTGAGGAAAAATACACCAAACATCTATGGTGCATCGATTATTCATCCATTGGTCTCCCTCACCATAAGCATCTTCATCTCCTTTACTAGAAACTATTCTATAGTAATGTTCCCAAAAGCCTCAACTCATATGATCCCGCTTGAACATCATCGACCCTCTGTTCCCGAAGTGCTATGATTTCACCTTCACATCTAGCCCTTTTGACGATGAAACTCTTTCAATTTCGTCATTAGGAAAATGCAATGGAGATGCATCTGTAGCAAACATCCCTCTCGAGCCGACGACAATAAATCCAGCATCAAAAGTTATGTGTCTTCCACGTGGACCCCACTTCCCTTGATACACATACTTTATGTGTACCTCCAACCAACGCCCACTTGGATGAGTCAAACCTCTCATAGTTGTCGGTAAATACAGTAGGCATTGCATCCACCCACAATTCCTTTCAAAGAATCTTTCAATGACAATATCTTAGTTGTAACCAATCATCTTTCGATGTATACGTGTTAGGAATAAGTGATCTCTTGATCCTTTTCTAGGGTTAACCATTGCACAATGTATAAAATAGATCCCACACAACCATATGTTATAATGTAAAGAAACATTTTCCAGTTGTACTTGATACATGTAACATGGTGTTACTTCATTATCTTGCTAATAACCTTTTTGTTGTTGAGCGAAGTCATGAGACTACCCTTTGTGTTATCTGCAATATCTTCCAACGACGATATTTCCCAAGATGTCGTCATTGGGAATCAAATTCCCAAATCATGGACCATCTCAAATATCTTCCGACGACAATACCTCATAAGAATAACCATCTACTTAAAAAATATGTGATGATCCATTTAACTTAAAAGAATAAACAAATCACAATTAAAGAAATGTATAAAACCTTGACACATTTGGCACTCCTTTCAAGGGTAAATGATTATTATAATAGGTGGTCTTCGTCAGAATCATTGCAAATCCAGACGAAGATTTTGTTGTGTGCACTGATGCATGCAAGGAAGGGCTCGATGGAGTTCTTAGTCAAAAAAATCATGTGGTATGCTATGAGTGCGGAAAATTAAAGGAGCATGAGAGGAATTATGCTACCCATGATTTGGAGTTAGCAACAATTGTACATGCATTGAAAATGTGGAGACAATACCTCATGGGTAAGAAGTTTGAGCTAAGAACATACCACTATGGTCTAAAGCAGTAGTTTGGACAACTAAACACTAAATGCTAGACAAACTAGATGGTTGGAATTTCTGAGTGAATATGACTTTGAAATTAAGCATATAAAGGTCAAAGAAAATCAAGTGGTTGATGCACCCAACATGAGATATCATGAAGTGCATGTTGGAACCATCAACATGTACAGGATTGATCTAAAAGATGAAATCACTACAACAACAAATTCAAATCAGTAGTATCTAAAATTAAAAGAGACACTACAACAAGTTAATTTTCAACATAAATTTATTTATTATGAGATGAAAGAAGACATAATTCTTATGTACAAAGGCAAGGTATATGTGTCGAATTCTAGTGAATAGAAAAATGCAGTTTTGAAGGAAATGCATAGTGTTCCATATGATAGACACCTAGGATAATAGAAGACAATTGCAACTATAAGAAGCCAATACTTTTGGCCAGGAATGAAGAAAGAAGTGGCTACTTACATAGTCAGATGTCGAGAATGCCAGAAAGTGAAGATTGAGAATAGACATCCAGCATGGTTGTTGCAACCATTACCCATTCCAGAATGGAAGTGGGAATTTGTTACATTGGATTTTGTTTCTAAGTTTGGGAATTTGTTACATTGGATTTTGTTTCTAAGTTTCCCATAACAATGAAGCAACATGATTCCATCATCATGGTGGTGGATAAATTGACTAAGTCAACTCATTTCAACTGTAAAGTGAAGAAAACACACAAGGCAACCAATATTGTAGAGATGTACATGAAATAAGTTGTCAAGATGCATGGAGTTCCTAAGGAAATAGTATTATATAGAGATCCAAAGTTTACTCCAAAATTTTGAAAGGGTTTTTCAAGGGATTTGAGACAAATTCTAAATCTCATTACAACGCATCATCCAAAAGTAAGATGGGAAAATAGAAAGAATAATGTAGGTAATTGAGGGACATGCTTAGGATGGGCTGTGATGGACTAAGCATTAAAGTGGGAAGACTATATTCACTTAGTTGAACTGGTTTTACAATAATGAGTATCAATCCTCATTGAAAAATGAGTCCATTTGAAGCATTGTATGGCGTGAAAACGTAAGACACCTGCGGAGTTGGGATAATCAAGCAACAAAGAAGTTGTTAAATGATTCTTTTAAAGGAAATGGAAGAGAAAATGGAAAAGATAAAACAAAATTTAAAGGTTTCTTGTGATAGGTAGAAAACCTATGCATACAAGAATAGATTGTTTAGATATTTTGAAGTGGGAGAACATGTGTTCTTTAAAGTGAAGGAAAAAAATGAGTTCGCTAAGATAAGGAAGTTGCCCAAGGTTATGCAAAATGAGATATTGTGTACCTTTTGAAATCTTAGAAAAGATAGGGCCAATTGCATGCATGATGGCATTTCCTACATCCATGAGAGTGCATATTGTATTTCATGTATCATTATTAAAGAAATATGTTCCTGACCCTAACCACATAATTGATTGGAATGTGATCTAGGTGGAGAACAAAGGGTATTTCCGGGTGGAATTAGTATGCATCCTAGACCGAAAAGTCAAAGTTATCAGGAATAAGTCCATATGGATGGTAAAGGTTCAATGGAACTATTACGATGTTACATGGGAGCATGAAGAAAACATATGGGAGGAATACCCACAATTTTTTGACAATTTTGAAGAAAACAAAATGTAAAACTCCATTTTGAGCAGCTAGAGTTCCAAAACCACATCTCATAGTCTTATCCAACCATGCTAGGGGTCTTGATAAAAGAATGGCTCATTCCTTGGGTCAATCCTGATAAACAAATGGTTCATTCCTTGGATTAGTCCTAATAAAGGAATGGTGCATTCCTTGGGTCAACAAGTTGAGAGGAACAAGAGATTATGGTTGGAAGTGTTGCTGGAGTTGCAAAAGTGCAGAATTTTATTTTCTAAGAATTGTGATGTAAATTTTCATATGTGTATATCATCATAGTGTGCACCTAGGAAAACACACAATTGTAGGGGAGGGGGAATATAAAATCCCTGCTATAACCCCCAGTTTAATTAATGTTTAAAGTAGATATAATGTGTGGCTATGGCCAAAGTGATGTAAAATGTGAATTGTATTCCTATGTTTTAATAATAAAATGTGATTTCAGTTGCTAAGGGGATGTGGACAGAGGTGGGGGCTGAATTAATATACAATATAAGGGAGGTTCTAAGAAATTTTTTGAAGGGGGTCCAAGGGGGAATTACCCATGTATATTAATTCAACCCATTTTTCCTAAATTTGTTATTGGTATATGAACCTTGCAATTTCTAGTTGAGTATTCCCAAATCCAATCATTGAATACATGTGCTAGCAAGGGAAATACCCCTATTAATATATTGGGTCGAAGTATAGGCAGAGCATTGATCTCCCTTAAAATATGGTTCTATTTCTAAACTACCCCAAACAAACTGAACTTAAAAGACAAGAGAAAGAAAAGAGGGTGTACCTTAGGTCCTTTCGGATGGTGTAGACCTCCTTCTCCTTTGTAGTTTCTTGGACTATTGGTCTCCTCCCAAAGATGACTTGCATACAATTTAGGCAACAAAGATAGAAGGTATTCTATCTCTACTTATCATTTTTAGGGTTCAGATACAAATGTAAATGCATTAATCAATTAAGCACAAAAACACAATATTTTGGAAAAAAGCAGAACTCTTTTATTCAGATGTGAAGATTACAAAGTTACAATCTTCTTGTCAGCAGACACTCTGTGAACCTGGTCTAGGCTCCTTGTACTATTGTTCCAAGTGCATCATTCCTATAATACCACTCACAATCAACTGATCTCCTTGGGAAATAGGGAAGGGATTGTATAAGGAGATGGATGGAGGGGGAATGTTGAGGCCAAATCTCAAAAAGGGTTGCAAAGCTTGGGCTAAAAGGGGAAGGTATTTTGGCAGATTTTCTCCATTCTAATGCTTGATTGTGGAATGATACCCCAAGACCTCCTTTTATATGTCCAAAAGATGGTTATTCGTTTTGGGGATGGGATACAATGGTTGAATTGGTTGGGAAACCCTCGATAGCCCGTAAACTCCGCCGAATTCCTTGCAAATTTTTATTGTTTGCAACTTTTGGAGGTAAACGTGGGTTGTTTAGCATGCATCTTGTGTATGTATGTGGTTTGTATAGTATGCAACATGCGTGTGTACGTGGGCAGTAGTGCAGCAAGGCACGTACATACTCCAAAAAATGGTTTTTTAAAAAGAGATCCTCAACAATAATTCGATAAATTGTGCAAGTAGAAAGGCCAATGCATGTATGAAAAGGTAGATCATTTTAGGTCTATAATAGATGCCCCCTAATGTGTGAGGTCAGAAGAGAAATTGATGGCCGAAATACATTACAATATCTTTACCGGTGGGAAGGCATGGATTTGAGTGATCCCAAGACCAAAGTTCTGGAGGTCGTTATCTGCAAAACAATAATAATCTCTATGAGATGGGCATACCCATGCTCGGGATGAACTAATCATGGTTTCCAATCAAGTACATTGTGTTGAGGAAAATATATGAAATTATCTTACTCAAGATTTTTTGGATCTTGCTTGGATAATGCAATATAGTCGGGAATGTTACCGTATGTTTATAGCCTCAAAAAGTGTTTCCCAATCCACAAGTATTAATTACAAGGGGTTAGGCTGATTTTTTAATAAAAGATTGTTGCAAAAAATTATAACATTTTTATACCATTTTCTGAATAATACATATGCAAAAGGTAAATGTAGAGACAAAAGCAAAAATACCAAGTCACATATCAATACAGATGAGACAAAATAGCAATCGCTTATTTCAATCCAAGAAATCAAAATAATCATTCTCTTTACAAAAATCCCGAGGGAGTTTGGACCAAAGTCAAACTCAGATATCCCCGATGAAAACCATACAAAAGGACTCTAATAGGAAGTAAAAACTGAACTTTAAAATCTAGATCAACTTGCCACATATTTCTGCCCACTCGACTCTACACAATATCCTTTATTAGTCATGAAATTTAATTCATAAACAGACAAGTCTACACAGACTATCAAAGATAGATCAACACCTTTGAAAACAAGTGTCTGAATGATGTAATTCAACTCTGAATCTTGTTGTCTATAATAGGACCCTACTGTCATAAAAGAAAATTAGGATTTTAATGAATTGAAGAATGAATGAAAACTGAACTATCTCAATAAAACTCAAGACCAAACCTTAGTATGCTTTCTCCTTATATCCTCCCCTTTGTCTTCCTCCTCATTTGGATTTTATACATTCCAAATTAGTTGAAGTGGTTCAAACACTTCATTTAGTTAAGTTAACAAAAACTCAACTAAATTTTAGTTTAAGGGAAGAATTAATAATAATAACAATAATAAGGGTCCTTTAATAAATAATAACTAGTAGGTGGGACCCCTTGTAACTCCCTTTAATTTCTTTAACGAAAATAAACATAACTAGACGATAAATCAGACACATCCCTCCTTGTGGCTCCCATAATCATTTCCATAATTTGAAAATTAAATATCAATGATATTTCAAACCATATCCAAACATATAATATCAAAAATATCCAAAAATAGTATGTTGTCCAAAACCTTCAGCAGTCCACTGTCCTCAATAAAACAATAATAAAGTAAAATCAAAAACTGTATTTTCCACTTTGAGAGGAAATTTTCCCTTTGTTGTTGCTATCTCCTTTTGACTTCTCTGAATTAGCCTTAGGCTGTGTAGATACTTTAGTCTTGATCTCACTGATGACATGAGAACAATCATCTCTCAAGTGCATGTGGGATGAAACATATTTGGCTAAATCACTTGAGGGGGAGGAGGGGGAAGCAACAAATTTTCCTTTATCATTCATATGGTGGGCTTCGGTTTTGAGTCTTTTTCTTGCGTGGGAGGACTGTACAGGTGAGTGTGTAGGGTCCATATGGAAATTTGGGTTAGTAGGTGGAGGAAGCGTAGGTAGAGACAAATTTGGCCAGCCACGATGTTATGAGACTGTTGGGTGAACAATCTCTTTCCATTTGTCATTCTCAGAGACTTCAGGTTGCAATGAAACATGAGGGGGCACATGGATACCAGGGGAAAGATGGGGTTGGAAGGGAGGCCTCTCTCGTCTAGGTTCGACTACCCCTTGTCCAATCCAATTGAAAAATCCATCTTGGAAGAGTTGGTTTAACTCTTGAGGATCTGCATCAAAACGTATTGAGAATCTTGGCCTTCTATGCCCTCTGTTCCAATTCCCTTTGCCCATGTTATTTTGGCCATGACTTCCTCTATTGAAGAAGGTCATCCTGTATACAATGTTTATTAGAAACTAGCTTCTTAATCAAACCATACATGACATCTCTTAATATGAAACAAATTTTGGCTCAACAATCACATCAGACCCATGCAATCCAATCCATAAAATTCATTCAATGATTTTCAATGAGCAGGGGGTGAATTAGGGTTTTGGAATATCTGAGGGGATTGTATTGAGAAAAAAAGTGAGAAAATGAAAGGGAGTAAGAACACAATTACTACTCAACCATAATTGAAAATTCAATTGTGCAACAATAATCAAATCATATCATATGTGAGTCATCTCTGTGTTATTTCTTAATCACTTTAATATAGAGTTTTAATTTAATTTTAAGAACAGGGTGTGCAAAATGAATCTGGGATGGTGAGGGGATTTGTATTGAGTGAAAAAGTGAGAAAATGGAAGGGAATTTGATGGATACTATTCATAAAATAAATTAAATAAATCAACAATCATAACTCTATTCAAAATTAATCCAAAAAAAATCCACTTCCAAGACCAACATTCATTGTTCCTCAATTGTTTACAAAACTACTTGTTGTTTCAATAATTAAATTTCTTAAAATTACTTAATTTATAACAGTATGTGCAATTATAACTTATAAAAACCTTTCCAATTCAACAATATTGTTTATTAAAATGATGATCCCTTTTTCTTTTTCTTTTTTAAAATAATCAAATCATGCACACCAATATGCTCAACATTTTATCCTTGATAATCAATAATGCACACGATAAACAATCAACAGTCATTGTTCATCAATTAAAATCAGGCCCAATTTAAAAGTACACATGTATCTTTCAAAAATGTAGATAGACTTAAAAGCATGCTCGATCATACACGACTTTAATCATATCAATCAACGAAATCTTGAATTGATAATAACAGTCAACCCAAACATAAACCCCAAGCTTGATCCCTATGCGTATCAACATATATAACTTCATTTTCTTAAAACAATTGATAGTCTGCGTGATAATTCCAATATAACCATATCATATATGAAGCGAAAAAAAGTCGATTGACACATAGGGATTACTTTTTTACCTTGCCAGAACCATGATCGGGCTTGATAAAGTTCACCTAGGTGTCTTCTTATGCAATCAAGACCACGTTGGATAAAACACAGTGATTGAACCATAATGAATAGAAAGACAACCCTCGACTGTATGCAACCATTCCTTTCCCTTTTAATTTGTTTAAAAAATTCATCACAAAAGGACCTCATAGAGATTTGACGAAAAGGAATGGGTTTATAAACAAGAGAGAAAGTCTCCTTAAATTTCCACAATCGTTAATTGTTAACCTGACACTTGACAAACCTCATAATGTGCCCAAGGGGAGCAGAGACAATTAGAGTCTGAGTCATCTCTGTCAAAAATCAAATGTAGGGAGGCAACACAAGCATGCTTATCTTTTAAACAAAAACACAGAGAGTTGATGGTCTTCCAATACTTATATCCATTTCACCATCGATTAACAACCACAGGCTAAAAAAAAACAATTTTGAAAATGAATAGAAACAAGCCACATAGTCCTTTGACTTATTACTCCAATCCCTTGACGGAACCAATAGTTAACACCAGAGGATATACAAAGGTGTTACACATCAAAATTACTCATTGCGATGATGGCCTAGTGTCGTCACTACCAAATGTCACAAGTGTCACATTTCTCCCACAAGTGTCACAAATATCATACTATCGTCTTGCCTATGTTGTGTCTCATACGACATTATCAAGAAAAAATTCAAGACACCTCAAAAGACTGGTTTTGAAGAGGAGAAGTCATTTCTAAAAGAGTACAAGTCTTTTGCCACTGC
>SNQJ01S0012973.1:119088-139326 GCA_010110895.2 Picea sitchensis
TTTACCATAGCGAGCAAATTGTGCCACCAAGATTTTAGGAATGAAATTGGAATACCTCTATCACGACTTGTTATTTTCCAAGATGTAAACAACAGGGTCCAAGGAACTTCCTCCACTTTTTCGTTTTAAAACCATTTTTGACCGCTCACTGGTAACCTTGTGGCTTGACTCAGGAACTCCTTGGTAACCTCCAGTTGAACATCACCCACTTTCGCTCTACAACCATCAAAGGATAAGGCAAATTTTTGGGCAACCTGTAAATTGAAACCTCGAAACTTCCTGATGAAAATGAGCCAGCCATTTCTTTCCAAATCTTCTCTAGCATTGTCGTATGAGAGCATGGTTTGGATACGTTTGGTTCAATTCTTACGATAGGAGCCATACTGGACGGGAGGGTAATCAAACAAACATAGCATACAGGTAGGGTTTGTGAAAACAAAACAGAGCCATAACCCCGAGCCCAACAATGAACGATGTAAAGACTCATACGATGGGGTAGTCATTTAATTAAAATGCATGCGAAGAGGTTTGCGAAACCCGAGGCCATCCTTAGAGATAATGGAAGTCTGCAAATCATATGCCACCTTACATTCAGTACGAGCTAGGACCAAAGTATTAAAACGAAGATGAGTGTGCGCATCATGAGTTTTATTGCAAAGTTTGGGTAAGTCAAAAATCGAAAAATCAAAGGTTTTGTAAAAGAAATGTAGCCAAGAATCAAACCAAAACTATAGAAAAAATCAAATGGTGGGGATCTTTTGTTCATAAAACCATCAACTTCTTAAGCATGCTTGGAATTAAAAAGATCAAATAAAGAGAGTAACATCTTCATGGAAAGGAATAAAAACTCCATAATAAACTATATAAACAGCTTGCCTTCAATGAAATTATAAAACACAATGGTAATCACAGTCGCAAGTTTTCATGCTTTCAGTCATGAAAACAAAGCATGAATAGACAATAAAGAAAAAATGACAACTTGCAACTGTCACTTCGAAACTGCTCATGAAGAGTGATAAAAATTCATGACCCTAATTAGGCAGCTATATAGATCGTTTAATTGACGTAAAAAGTTAAAAAAAATCGTTGGGCTGCCAACACAACCTAAAGCTCAAAACCCACCACCTGCTAACGAAAAGAAACCACAGCGGAAACCGAAGTTCCCGTGTCTTATTTGTGGTGACGATCACTACACTCAAGACTGTCCACATCGCGATGAAGTGGCCAAAATTTTCAAGGGGAAGTCCCAACCCACCATGCTTACTCAGCCTTTTCCTCAGCAACAATCTATGGTTTCTCAAACCCCCGCTCCAGGGGGAAATTCCATCCACCCTTCCCATATATATCTATTTAATGGGATTGATTTAACCACCCGCTCTACAACCTACGACACACCAGTTAAAATTGAAAAAGAAAAGGTCACAAATGGTTCTTTACCGATTCCATCACCATCCTCTGTTATCCCTCCATCTTTCAGTCCTCCGTCTAGATCACTTCATATCAAGAAACCTACGTTCGACTCTATATTATTCCCTCCTAAGAGAACTATTCGTAAATCTACCTTTAATCCTAGTTCGCGTGCTGCCCAGAACTACAACATTGTTGAATATTTGGCTCAAGCACCGTGTGTTATGTCTGCGTTATAAGTTCTACAGCACTGCCCTAGTCAACGTAGAACTCTCTTGGATGCTATTGGCACTTTTGATCCTTTGTCATCCAGCAATATCATGTCTAACTTGGATAATTTTACACCTCGACTCTCTCATCAAATTTCTTTCCAAGTTGATGTTGTAGTTCACAATCAACAAATTCACTGAACTATTTTGGATGAGGGAGCCTCTACTTGTGTCATGTCTTTAGCCTGCTGGAAAAGATTGAAATCACCCGCACTTAAAAAATCCCCAACAATGTTGCGTGCATTCGATGGGAAAGGTTTTCATCCTCATGGAATATTACAGTCCTTAGTCGTTTAGTTAGGCGGAAAAAATGTTACTGTTGATGTCAAGGTGGTCGATTCTCCTCCCGATTACAACCTGTTACTTGGAAGAAGTTGGTTTTATGCTATGAATGTCGTTGCTTCATTGGTATTTTGATGTGTACAATTTCCTCATCAGGGAAAAATTGTCACTGTCGATCAATTAGAGTTTTGTACACCCGACGCTCACGCTCCCACTACCAACAATATTCCATTCTTGGGAGATCACAAGATCACGTATGAAAGCATTGGTGTTGTCTTGTTGAAAGAATATAGCCTTATGGGTACCTTCCCTACACCACTTCCACCCAGCCCACATCATGTTGCCACAATCAATATGATTTCAACTATGGTTTACCAATCCTTGGAATCATCTAACCCTTAGATCGTACCTAGTCCGTTGGAATCCGATGCATTAGGTGACRCCATGCCACTTAGTCCAACCAAAACCTMATACATTRCTATGCAATCCWCCTCTCCCTCCTCAKATGACCAACATCTCTTGGCACCCGACAGTTACTTAATGCCACTGTGTTTAAATTCCTTGTCATCTGCGATCGACTACATTTCCCAAATTTTTCCTTCTGATGAATCTATTATGAAAATTCTTAGCATCGACAACATACCTTGGGATGATAGACATCATCGATCCTATTTTATTCCACCTCTCAAAGAAATTCAAGAAGACATACACTCTGTCTTCCCTCTTGATGTTGGCGATTTTCCACAATCTCCCGTCCTCACACAAGATACTCTTTCTGAAGGGAATTTGGGCAACATTTCATCTACGATCGTTATCGACATTTCTATCAAGGAAGGTATTGTGGAAAACATTAACCTCGATGCTAATTGTTCACTTAAGGAAGTGGTCTCTTATACCACTTTATTTAAATAATTTTGCGATGTCTTCGCTTGGATCTATGAAGAGATGCCAGGGATCAATCCATCGATCATTGTGCATGAGATTAAAACCTACCCAGGTGTCAAACCTGTTCGACAGAAACTCCTCCCGGTCCATCCTAAGAAGACCGCAACCATTAAGGTAGAAGTTGAAAAGTTATTGAAATATGGCTTCATTTATCCTGTCCCCTTGAAGAAATGGGTTTCGAACATTGTTCCAGTGACTAAGAAACAAGGGACCATTCAAGTTTGTGTTGATTATAGGGATCTCAATAAGGCTTGTCCAAAAGACAACTTCCCTACGCCCTTCATTGACCAGATTATTGATAATTGTGCTGGTAGCATAATTTTCTCTTTCATGGATGGTTTCTTAGGGTACAACTAGATTGACATTTTACCTGCTGATCAACATAAGACAACCTTCATCTTCTTGTGGGGAAATTTTGCCTATTGGAAACTACCATTTGGCCTATTGGAAACATATTGCATAACCTTACCTCGATGACTTACCTGCCCACTCATCCAGTCGATCAGACCATTTTGGTCATCTATGTGAAATTTTTCTTCGATGTCGGTTCTACCAAATTCATTTGAACCCACATAAGTGTATTTTTGTTGTCGAATCAGGTCGAATCCTCGGCTTTATTGTCTCCAAGGAAGGGATTCGGGTGGATCCCTTAAATATTAGAGCTATTCTATCTTTACCTCCACCTAATAATCTGACACAACTCCAAATTTTGCAGGGGAAAGCAAACTTTCTTTGCCGTTTCATTTGTAACTACGCTGAGATTACCAAGGTATTTATGTGATTGTTGCAGAAATACACCCTTTCATCTGGATGACATTGCTCAATGATCTTTTGCTTCTCTTAAGCATGCATTGACCAATGCACCTCTGTTGCATCCTCTGAATTATACGTAGGATTATATCCTTTACTTAGCAGTCTCTACTTCCACTATTGCTATGGTGTTAGTTCAAGAGGACCCTATCCATGAGGAACACATGATATATTATTTGAGAAAAAGTCTATCTAGTCCCGAGCTACAATATTCACATGTTGAAAAGTTGGCTCTGGTAGTCTTCATCGTTTTCCAGAGATTCTGTCACTACATTTTTCTACGCACCACCACAGTTATCATGGACTCAAAACCCATGTATCACATTATGAAATGTCAAGTTCTTGGGGGGAAATATTCTAAATGGATCGTCATCCTTCAGGAATTCGATCTTGAATTTGTTAAGTCCAAAGCTAAGAAATATTTGGTGTTTGCAGAGATTATTTGCGACTTTCCACATACTGATGAAGATACTGAGCCCAAAGATTCTCTCTTCGATGAGACTTTGTTCCTCATCAACATGTCCAACCCTTGGTATGGAGATATCGTTCTTTATATCCGGACCCAACGTTTTCAGCCTGATATCTCTCGTGAAGAACGTTGTCGTATTCACCATCATTCTCGTCACTACCTTATCATCGGTGACACTTTGTATCATCGTAGTATTGATACTATCCTACGACGATGTTTGACTCATGAAGAGGCTGAACTCATTCTTAATGACTGTCACCTTGGAGCCTGTGGCGATCATCTTTCTGGGATGTCTACAGCTCAAAACATCTTACGTGCCAACTACTTTTGGCCTTGTATTTTCAAATATTGCATTGAGGCAGTCAAAAAATTCCCACCCTGCCAAGTTTTTCACAAAAAGGCACGCACCCACCCCACTCCACTATATCCCATTATTTCCATCGGCCCCTTTTCCAAATGGGGCATTGATTTCATGCAGTGTAATCCTACCTCAGCCGGGGGGCACGGTTATATAATTGTCGTCGTCGATTACTTTAAAAATTGGGCTGAGGCTATGCCTACCTTTATGAATGATGGTCGTACTGCAACTCTTTTCTCTTTTAACCACATAATCACTTGTTTTGGTGTTCCACAATCCATTGTCATTGATCATGGTTCACATTTTCAAAACCAGATGATGAGTGAGTTGCATTCCAATTTGGGTTTTTGCCATGAAAACTCATCCTCGTATTATACTCAAGCTAATGGACAAGTTGAAGCTATCAACAAGGTCCTTAAAACCATGATCCAATGGATGGTAGGGGAAAACAAGACATCTTTTCATTTACAACTTTTCTCTGCTCTCTTGTCTTATCAGACCTCAGTAAAAACTGCTACTGGATTCACTCCCTTCCAGCTAGTATATTGCATAGAAGTTGTTTTACCAATCAAGTGCGAAATTCCCTCACTGAAACTCAAAGTAGAACTCTTGCCCCACACTTCTGCTAAAGAAGAACATTTCTTACACTTGACTAGGCTGGATGAAACACATCGTGATGTTTCTCTCGTCAATGAGACATATCAAAAATGAATCAAGAATCAATACAAAAAATCCATCCATCCTCGCGCTTTTGCAGAAGGAGACCTAGTCCTCGTTTATGACCAGGTTCATGATAAGTTAGGGATAGGGAAGTTAGAACCTCTATGGCATGGTCCTTACATCGTGAAACTTGTTCTACATAGAGGCACCTATGAGCTAGTTGACTACAAAGGAATCTCCCTGGGTGAGCCCCNATTTATCTATAATTTAATTTTAAGAACAGGGAGTGGGTAGTGAATATGGGAAGGTGAGGGGACCTATAATTTGCGAAAAAGTGAGAGAATGATAGGGAAAAAATGAATATTGTCTATAAAACAAATCAAGTAATCCATAAACACAAATTTGTATTCAATACAAAACATACCAATACCAATTTAATAATTACTGTGTGTCAAAATTTTTCACTGTTCCACATTTAATTTCTTCAAAACTTATCAATTAACATAGTTTGTACTCATAATCAAATGATTTCCAACAGTCCTGTTAAGAGAAAGATTTGGTTCTAATTTATTTCCTTTCATTTAAAGAATCAAAAGAAACACATGAAAATTATTTCTCCACCTCTATCCATAATACATCACTATAACATCTCAAACACTATCCATAAATTCACAATCACCCAAATAAAACGTATGCATGAGTCTCTTTTCCAAATTGAATAGACTTCTAAAACTTGTTTGATTCCATGCCTTCTTCATTATATCAACCAATAAAACTTTGCAATGAAACCATAATATAAAACCAAAGCTTCATCACTGATGATGCAATTATTTACAATATGAACGATACTTCCATAATAGATACACAATGAACATAACAAAATAACATAGCCTTCAATTTCATAACTCGCTATGATCTCGATCGGGACTAGTGAAACACACATAATAGTCACCCACTTGTAATTAACACCATGCTGTAAGAACACATTGATCCAAAGAATAACAAAAAAGAGGTATCCCTCTGACTGTATATTATTAATCATCCCCAATCACAACTTTCCAACCAAATCAATCAAATGAATTCAATATAAGTGCTCAAAGCAACTGTCATAATCACTCAACCAATCTATGACAATAAGCAATATTCCCGATAAGAGTGAGAACAATTAGGGAATATTAAAATTGGGCTCTATAACAACAAATACAAATAAGTAATAAAGAGTTCGCTCAGTCATCAAAAGCATAGAGAGACTGGAGGTCCTCAAACATATCAACCAATAGGCAGAGACCTTTCGATACAAGCATGGAAGAACCATAGGGCTCCTTATAAATCTCAGTCTATGCAATGGCACAACAGTTCAACGACGTGTAGTGTAGGAAAAAGATGCAGAGGAGAAGTGAATTTCTACTAGACAGTGAAAAGTACCTTAGAGCACACAAAGTTATAAAATCTATTCATTTCTCAAGGACTGAATCAATGAATAACGATTCCAGTGGGAATGTTGGCACGAGGCATAAATTATATCACCAAACAACCATATATCTTGGCATAATGGACGCCCTATGACCGACTTATGAGATACATTAATGCCAAGACCATCAAAATAATACCACAACCATGTAACTAACCCATGACCATGACTCTAGAAAATGCAAAGCAAGCAAAAGGCAATCCGAACAACACACACAACAACCACATAGTAGCCCGAATACAACTAGACAAGGTTACTGTCATAACTGTGAGGAAGCGGCCAACAAGGATAAACAATGTGAAACCCTCTAAAAACATAGAGTGATAATACCCATATCCACTCAAAAACCAAATCGATCCATCACGATTTTCACCAACAACCAAACCAAATATTTTACTTCCAAAATGAATAACCACACAGTCATTCCAAAGAGAAAAACCACACATTTACACAGTTTCCAATCTCAAGAAAACACAAACCAAAGCATTAACGAGCCATCGTGTGTTCATACATAGAGCGTAATTCATGGATAGGTTAAAAATAACCATACCTATAATCAATATCTTAAAAGGGGAGAGATCGTCGAGCATTTCCTTCCGAGGCTTGAATTTCGGAGCTTAACCACCAACAAAATGAAATGCAACAATAATCATTCTAGGGTGACAGCTCGATGGGGGGAGTATGGAGTGACATGAATTTGCTACACGTCGCTACCATATCCTCTTCATTCAATTTCAAATTACATGATAGCCAACACTCACTAATACATTTAACCATGTCATTAATTCCCGGACCATTGAAATCTGCGACCACATTGCTTGCCAAATGCGCCACCCAAAAAAATTCACATTAACCATTTCCAAACTTCCATACCATACCATATGTATTTCCATATCAAATGCATCCAATATAACTCAAATGCACATTGCATACCCACTAACCATTAATAGTTAGGATTAACACTAACTTGTTTTCATTTTAATTACATATAAATTCTAACATAGCATAATATATGCCCTTTCTTTTGGATTTTTTTGTAAGTTTCTTCCCTTTTGATTTTGTTTACATGGTCACTGATATGTTTCTTGTTCATGTGTATCCAGGTAATAATCATGGTGACATGATTAAACACAACAACTGTAAATATATGCCAATCATAGCATAAAATTAAAGCTTTGAATAATAGAACATCCCATAAAATGCATCATCCACATGTCGTTATGTCAAAAATGAAACCAAGACTGCATCGTCAACCATATAAGACCATGTAAGCAACATCGAAACAATAACATAAAATGTGTGATATGACTATCTTTGAGCCTCCAGCCTACAAGGGAGTCCACCTACTAGTATTATATATCATTAGCATAGTTTAAATAATAGGCTTTAGCAATACTTTGTGGGAAAATTTCCTCATTGTGATTTTTATCGTCAACAAACTAGTGAATCCATAGGGAAATATATTTCCAAAATATTAAGAAGACATAATGTATGGTTTCACAGGACAAGAACAACAGATCCAAAAGATATAACCATAATGATTATGCAACAGGGGGAAGTGAGCGGATTTAATGGAAAAATGAACGGGAATTTGGGAATAACTCATGGAAAATGTTAAGTATGAGGGGGTTTATCCCTGTATGAATAATCATTCAACAATAATTTTTGCTTGACTTCAAGGAGAAATTTTTTATGGGCTTTATCTTTTGAATCTCAAATGGATGAAGAAATGGAAAGCATAAGCATGAAGTAACCAATTTTCTCATAAGACAATAGTGAAAGCAGATAACAAATTCATACCTTTAGGGAGAACATCATAACAACTATGTAAGCTTGATTTTTATTGACTAACAATACCCTACAGGAGTTTCATTGTGGTAGAACTAATCCAACATTTTATTCTTGACCAAAAAATGAAATCAAAAGAACAAAAACAAGAAATGTCATAAAAGAAGTGAAACAACAAAATTTAAAACAACAAAAAATAAAATCCCAGAATTGCAAACAACAGAAAGAAAACTACTAAAATGGAAGGAGAATATAAATTACTGTAAAAGCATAATTGAAAAGTAGTAGTGAAAACTAAAATGAAAACAGAAATGAACTACTAATATATAGAACAATCCAAACATCGTTAAGCTCTTCAAGTTGGTTCCATGTAGTGTTTTAAGTGAGAACCATTAGTGTTGTAGGAAAACAATCACTCTTGTAAATATTTTATAATGTAAGAGATTTTACCTAGGACAAAAGTGATCTTGAAAGGAACCAACCATAATTTTTGAAACTTTGAGACAATTGATCTTCCTTTAGAGTACATGATTAGATCATCAAGATCGATATGAATAATCTCGTTGATCACATCGTCAAAAATTATCTGCACATCCCCTTGGAACGTGACACTTGCATTGGATAAGACAAAAGGAATACGTTCATAAGCAAAGGTGTCCCAACGAGTAATAAAGGTGGTTTTATATTTATCTGCCCTTTTTACCTTGATTTGATTGTAACTAGAAAAATCGTCAAGTAAGGACATCATCTGTGACCCTACAACTTGCTGCAAAATAATTTCCATATTAGGGAGAGGAAAGTGATATTTTATACTAGCCTAATTCTATGCGTGAAAATCTACGCATAATCTGATCTGACCAGTTTTTTTTTGAACGAGAACCAAGTTGGAAACCCATTCAAAATACTTGACCGGAAATATGATTCCAGCCTTCAAGAGTTTTTCCAACTCCTTTCGAATAGTTGCTTCTAGTGTGGGGTTGATAGGTCTTTGTTTTTTCCTAATTGGTTTTAATCCTTCCTTAATAAGAATGACATGTTGTATAAGAGAGGGATAAAAACCACGAAGATCCTTATAAGACCAAGAAAAAACATCTTGAAATTCACCAAGAAGTCTAGCAAACTTCATTCTTTCTTCATCAGAACATTGGGCACCTATTTTAACATTCTTTGAGACTCGGGTGTTCCAATGTTCAAGGAGATTGTTTCACCCACCTTCCTTTTTGAATCCTCTTCTTTATGTTTCTCTTTATTGCCTACATCACTCGTTGAAAACAAACTCTCTAGAGGATTGAATCCCTTAGGAATCTTGTTATCTTCCATGGATATAATTTCCTTGGGATTATAGGGTTTATTTTGAATGAAAGAACATATTCTCTCATCGCTAGGGAAGACCTGCCATGATTCTATATTTTCAATGATATGTGGGCGATATAGATATTGAAAAGTAAAATTAGGTCTGTGTGGCAGAAATTGTCGATTAGGAGACGCCGCAAAAACAACTAACTGATCATCCATTGAGTTCAATTCCCTCTTAACATGAGTAATATTGAAATATAGTAGGTTCGAGATAAGTGCCCAAACAATTTGGGTGTATCGTTTCATCAAATTTTTGCTAGGAGAGTATATCTTACGTACAAGGTTAAAAACAAGCTAGGAATCCTTGAAAACTGTAAGGTGAACACAACCCATATTATAGGCATTTTCAATGCCTAATAATAAATCTTTGAATTCAGTGACATTGTTTGTGCAAGAAAACTCCAACCTATAAGAAAAGTTATGAATTTTCCCCACACGAGAGTACAAGATAATGTCATCTCCGTTACCTTCATTAGAGAAGGAAGCATCAAAGTTCATATTCCACATACCATCATCTAAGTCGATTTGTTCCAAGGGAGTGTTATCCTCCTCAAAAAATATGGAATACACCCCTAGGTCCTCTTCGATATAATTCACATTAAGCTATGGAACACTTTCTATATAAGGTGAAATCCTTCCCTCTCTAAGGACTATGATGTTTTTACCATTCTAAGGAACATATAAGTGTGTCCCGTCGAGTGAGAGGTATCCACCCATCAAAGCTTGCCAATCTCTTTCTAAGATGATTGAGTAATTGCTTACTGGCATATCAATTACCTGAATATTAAGGGTTGTCCTTATTTTAGGGTGTGCGCACAAAACCAAGGTCACGTATTTGATTTCACCTATGGTCATTTGTTGTAGACTATTATAAGAGAGCATGCTTCTGGAATTTTCATTCGTACAAGACAATCCTAACTCTTCCATAATAATCTTTGAAATTACACTTGGGCCCGAACCGCCGTTAATGAGGAAACAATGGGCGAACTTATCCATAATATTTACATAAATATAAAAAGGGGGATTTTTTACATGGTATCTAAAGTTATGTACACCTACTTTATTTACTGAGATGAATCTCTTTGTTTACCTCTTCATAGAGGTTGGATACAACAAAATCTTTTCCTTCCATGAATTTTTTATATGCCTCTATTGTTTAGGGACGAAAACCATGTATAGGAGGGTTTCATATGATTTGATGTTGTCCAACTGATTCAAAATATTGTACTTGGAAGAGGAGAGGAAGTGGTTCGCCAATGTCAAGGCCTTGAGACACGAACAATAGTAGGCTGGTGAAGTGACATTGGGTAGAAGAATTGCAGAGAGAATCAAACTTTCCTGTGGGAGCGTGGGATTTGTTCCTAGTATTGATGATCATGACATCTTAAATACGCAAAATCTAGGACAACGATAGTAGTTTCTGCTATTTTACCAAAGATCTTATCTTGGCACTCTTCCCATGCCTCACATGTGGTTTCCTCGTGGTGCTCTAAGAACATTACACCAACTCTGAGGCATGATATCTTTAGGCTAGAAAATTATTTTTCATTTGGATTTCTAAAGAGAGGTCTTGAGAAGGGATGAAGCTTCAGGGTTAAGAGGGGAGACAATTGCCTTTCACTCATATGCTATCATCCAATTATTCATATCATGTACAAGTTGTAAGAGTGTGGACATGTCTATCTTTTTAACTGATTCCCCTTGAGGAATACTTGTTCTTTCAAGCTCACACTTCATACTCTAAACAAGTATGTAGAAATTAGGTAGGATGTTATCAATCGATTTTTTCCTCAAGCCTATATAGCGGTGGGGAAGGTAATTCATTATAATAAAGCATGAAATAGGCTTGGTTTTGAGGTCGAATGAGTTGGGGATTTGATTGTATAACTTGGTGGCTTATGAAGTTGAAGGAATCGATGGTTTCACCATCCTTATAATAGATGTTATTGTATTCCTGTAACTTCTCTGTTGGGATTTTATATTTCCCATAGGTGTATTTGAACCAATATATTGACTCCTCCCAAGAAGACCAAATCTTAGGAGGAAGGTTAAAAGAAAATGGAAATATGACCTTCCCTTCAAAGGTTGACAAAATAGGTGCCTGCATGCACAGAGTATGGGTGTCATTGGCTCCTATGTTGTGATAGGCGATAGAAAATTTCACTAAGTGTTCATTTGTAGTGAGAGTGTTATTCCCCTGGAAGATGATCTTTGAATTTAGAAGTGGAAGAGTAGCAGGTGCTAGGTTAGAGGAGAGGAAACATGCCATGTTCTGGTTGTAGCATATTATTCAAATTGAAAAATCCCATACTTTTAATGACTTTGGTGGGGTTTGTGGTATATTGGACAGGGATATGGTGGTTATATAAGATGCCAATCATTGACGAAGATGAATGTTGAGAAGAGGAAGCACTTCCAGTGCCACGAAAGCCACCACTAGATACCATGTGTGGATATGGAGTAAGGGAGGCGAAAGATGGTGAATAATTAGACAAAGTTCTCAACAAGTACTGTTGGGTTGTGTGGAATATTCCTTCCTCTATTTTCCCATTAATAGGATTATTTTTAGGTGATAAGCCTCTTCTTCTCCTATAAAAATGAGGGCCTAAGGACATGAAAAGAAGGTCAAAGATGAGAGAAAATAAAGTTATGGTTGATTCCTAAAAACATCTACGTCTAGATTCCCAACATTCTTGGGAACTTATGTCTTTTTCAATTGTTTCCCATGAACATTCAAGCTCATTGATTATTTGTAGTGTCTAAAAATGGTGTTAAACAAATTTAAAACAATGTTGGTGTTGATCTCTTGAAGACCGAGGAGCTCAATAATCAAACTTCCTTGCAATAGAATTTACATTCATTAAGAAATGAGTAGTCAAAGAATCAATATCATAAAAATAGGTGTATTCGATGATAATAAATAATAAAAATAAACCAGGAGATGAAGATCTCCCAGGTATGGTGTAAAATAAATGTTGAGGAAGATATGAAATGATATTACTCCAAGCATTTTCATATCTTACTTGGATAAAGAAAGATAGAAGATAATATCACCCTATGTTTATAGCAATACAAAATTGTTTCCTAATCCACAGTATTGGTTTAAATTCTTAGGCTAATTTTTTTATAAATGAAAGATTGTTGAAAAATTCAATATTTACGTAATTTTCTGAATATAACAAATCTGAGAAATAAATGTAGAGACAAAAGAAAAAATAACTAGTCAATAATCAACACAGATGATACATAAAGAAATCGTTTATTTTATTCCAATTTATCAAAGAATATTTCTCTTTACAAAATTCCCTAAGGAAGTTTGGACCAAGGTCAAAAAACTTAAGGTGTCTAGATGAAAACCATGAAAGGACTTCCACAACATAAAGTAGCTGAACATCAAAATGTCGATCAACTTGCCATGGGTGTTTATAGGCATAATAGCCTTTATCGGTCATGGAATTTAATTCATAAACAAACAAGTCTACAAAGACTATCAAGGAGAAATAGATCTTACCTCACCAAAACAAGTGTTTGAAAGTGTAATTGATATGAATCTTGATGTCTACAATAATACCTTGCTATCATAAAAGAGAATTGGGATTTCAATGAATTGCTATCATAAAAGAGAATTAGGATTTCAATGAATTAAAGAATGAATGAAAACCAAATTATCTCAATAAAACTCTAGAGAAGACCTTAGTATGCTCTCTCCTATTCTCCTCTTGTTCCTACTTCTCTTTTTTCCTTTATGCAATCAAAATTAGTTGAAGTAGTTAAACTACCTCTTTAGTTAAGTTAACTAAACTCAACCAAATTTTTAGCTAAGGGGGAAAAGTAATAAAATAATAATACATGTCTTTAATAAATAATAACTAGTAGGTGAGACCCCTTGTGGCTCCCTTTAGTTTCTTTAACAAGCATAACACAACTAGTTAATAAATCAAACACATCCTTCCTTGTGGCTCCCATCATCACTCTCATAATTTGAAAATTTATATCAATGATAATTGAAACTATATCCAAAAATATAATATCCATATATATATAAAATAATGTGTTGTCCAAAATTTTAAAAGTCAACCGTTCTAAAAAATCAATGAATAAAAACACTTAAAACCCATATTTTCCACTCTCGGAGAAAATCTTCCCTTTGTTTTTGTTGTCTCCTTTTGATTTCTCTGAATTTGCCTTAGGCTGTGTGGAGCCTTTGGGCCTAATCTCACTGATAACATGAGAGAAATCATCTCTCAAATGCATGCGGGATGACACAGATTTGGCAAAGTCATTTGAGGGAGAGGAGAGGGAAACAACGACTTTTCCTTTTCCAATAACATGGTGGGACTCAATTTTTAACCTTTTTCTTGCATGGGAAGACTATACTGGTGAGTGGGAAGGGGAAGATTGGACAATTTTATTAACAGGTGGAGGAGCAGGTAGAGATAAGTTGGGCCAGCCACGATGTTGGGAGACTATAGGGTGGGAAATCTCTTTCCATCCATCTTTTTCAGGGACTTCAAGTTGTAATGAACATGAGGTGGAACTGGGATACCAGGTACATGTGGGTCTTAGAAGGGAGGCCTTTCTGGCATAGGTTGGACCACTCCTTGTCCAATCTAGTTAAAAAATCCAGCTTGGAATTGCTGGCTCAACTCTTGTGAGTTTGCATCAAAATGTATAGAAAAACTTAGCCTTATAGGGCCTCTATTCCAATTTCCTCTTCCTTTGTTACCCTGACCATGGCTACCTCTACTAAAAAATATCATTCATGTATGCATTACTTATTAGAAACTAGTTTCTTTAACAAACCATACATGACATCTCTTTAAATATGAAACAAAGTTTGGCTCAACAACACAACATACTCATGCAATCCAATCCATAAAAATCGTCCAATACTTGTCAATGAGAAGGGGGTGAATAAGGGTTCTAGGATATGTGAGGGATTGTATTGAGAGAAAAGTGGTAAAATGAAGGGGAGTATATCATGATTACTGCTCAACAAATCATCAAACAATCAATTGTATTGTAAATCAAAACATATCACTGTAACTCATCCCTATTCCATCCTTTAACTATTATCATTCAAAGTTTCATTTAAAATTTAATTTTAAGAACAAGGAGTGGATAGTGAATATGGGAAAGCAGGGGGACTTGTAATGTGCAAAAAAGTGAGAGAATGATAGGTAAAAAATGAATACTGTTCATAAAACAAATCAAGTAATCCATAAAGACAACTTTGTATTCAATACAAAACATACCAGTACCAATTTAATAATTATTGTGTGTCAAAACTGTTCATTGTTCCACATTTAATTTCTTCAAAACTTCTTAATTAACACAGTATGTACTCATAATCAAATGACTTCCAATAGTCTAGTTAACAAAAATTTTTGGTTCTAATTTCTTTCCTTTCATTTAAAGAATTGAAAGAAAAACACAACAAACATTGCTCCACCTCTATCCATAATACATCACTATAAAATATCAAACATTGTCCATAAATTCGCAATCGCCCAAATAAAACACATGCACATGTCCCTTTTCCAATTTGATCAGACTTCTAAAACTTGCCTGATTTCATGTCCTCTTCATTATATCAACCAATAAAACTTTGCAATGAAACCATAATATAAAACCCCAAATTCATCACCGATGACACAATTATTTACAATATGCATGATACTTCCATAATAGATACACAATGAACATAATGAAATAACTCAACCATCAATTTCATAACTCACTATGATCTCAATCGGGACTAGTGAAACACAAGCAATTGTCACCCACTTGTAATTAACACCATGTTGTAATAACACAATGATCCAAAGCATAACGAAAAAGAGGCATCCCTCTGATTGTATATTATTACTCATCCTCGATCACGACTTTCCAACAAACTCAATAAAACAAATTCAATATAAGTGCTCAAAGCAACTGCCATAATCACTCAACCTATCTATGATAGTCAACAAGATGCCATAAAAGAGTGAGAACAGTTGGGGATTATTAAAATTGGGCTTTGTAAAAGAAAATACAAATAAGTAATCAAGAGTATTCTCGGTCATCACAAGCACAGAGAGACTGGATTTCCTCAAAAATATCAACCAATAGGCAGAGACCCTTCGATACAAGCATGGTAGAACCACAGGGCTCCTTATAACTCTCGGCTTGTGCAATGGCACAATAGTTCAACAACGGGTAGTGTAGGAAAATGATGCATAGGAGAAGTGAATGTCCACTATATAGTGGAAAGTACCCTAGAGAACATAGAGGTATAACCTCTCTGCATTTCTCAAGGACCAAATCAATGGATAACAATTACAGTGGGAATGTTGGCTCGAGGGATAACTTATATCACCAAAAACCCATATATCTTGGAATAATGGCCACCCTATAATCGACTTCTGAGATACGTTGATGCCAAGGCCACAAAAATAATCCCATGACCATTTAATAAACCCACGACCATGATTTCGGAAAATACACAGCGAGAAAAAGGCAGTATGAAAAACACACACAACAACCACATAGCAGCCCGAATACGACTGGACAGGGTTACCCTCATAACTGTGAGGAAGCGGCCAGCAAGGATAAAAAGAGAGAAACCCTCCAAAAATACAGAAAGATAATACCCATATCCACTCAAAAACCATAGAGAGCCATCACAATTTTCACCAACAACCAAACCAAATCTTTTACTTGCAAAACGAATAACCACACAGTCATTCCAGAGAGAAAAACCACGCATTTACATAGTTTCCAATCTCATGAAAACACAAAAAAAAATCATTATTGAGCCATCATTCATTCATACATAGATCATAATTAAAGTATGGGTGAAAAATAACCATACATGTAACCAATAGCTTAAAAGGGGTGAGTTGGCCGATAATTTCCTTCCCAGGCTTGAATTTTGGAGCTTCACCAAAAAAATGAAATGCAACGTTAACTATTCTAGGGTGACGACCCAATGGGGGGAGTATGGAGTGATGTGCATTTACTGCACGTCTCTTCCATCTCCTATTCATACAATTTTGAAGTACACGACAACCAACACTCACTAATACATTTAACCATGTCATTAATTCTCGAACCATTGAAATTTGCGACCACATTGCTTGCCAAATGCGCCACCCAAAACATTCACATTAACCATTCCCAAACTTCCGTACCATACCATATGTATTTCTAGATCAAACGTTCCCAATATAACTCAAATTCACTTTGCATAGCCACTAACCATTAATAGTTAGGATTAACACTAACTTGTTTTCATTTTAATTGCATATAACTTCTAACATAGCATAATATATGCCCTTTATTTTGGATTATTTTGTAAGTTTCATCCATTTTTCTTTTGTTTACATGGTCACTAATATGTTTCTTGTGCATGTGTAGCCATGTAATAATCGTGGTGACATGATTAAACATAACAACTGTAAATATATTCCAAACATAACATAAAATTAAAGCTTTGAATAACAAAACATCCCATAAAATTCATCATCCACATGTCATTATGTCAAAAACGAAACCAAGACTGCATCGTCAACCATATAAGACTCTGTAAGAAGCATCGGAACAACATCATAAAATGTGTGATATGAATATATCCGAGCACCTAGTCTACAAGGGGGTCCAACATACTAGTATTATATATCATTAGCATAGTTTAAATAATAGGCTTTAGCAATACTTTGCGGACAAAATTCCTTGTTGCGATTTTTATCATCAAAAGTTGGCCTGAAGCATACAAAAAATATTTCCTTCATCAAGCCATATATGCTGATCAGTGATCAATATCCCAAAGAAGACTTCAAATGAGTAATCCTTACCATATTCCTTGCATGCTTTCTAGTTGGCTTGGAAAGTCAAAACAAACACATCAAATGGTGTTCTCAAATTTGTCAAGACCAACTTAATGAGTTTTACGTCTTTCTTCCTATAATTATTTTCAAATTCACCCAATTTCAACTACAGTTTCTTCACACATGCCAAATAGTCCTCTATTTTATCGAACGAATGAGGATCAAGAGAGATCAACTCTTTCTCCAATTGTATGGTGTGGCTTTGATCAAATTTGTTGAATAACGACTTGATATTCTTCCATACTTGATGAGCGTAGTTTATTCTAGTGATGTGAAAACAAATCTCCCATGAGATGTAGGCATGATGACCCCTATAGCCTCATCCTTCTTCTCGTCAACAATGAACTTTTACTAATCCTCTGTTGTATCTAGAATCACAGTAGTCATATACTGGCACAATCTTTTACTCTTTAGTAGGGATTCCATGTCTCATTCCCATACTACATAATTTAATTTATTCAAGATCATGATATTGATCTTCGAAGCCATCTTCGATATCTGGATAGATCAGATATTTTTCCACAAGTTGCAATTGGAAAATCACGAGTCAAGAGTCAATCACACAACAAAATAGATTCAATATGATTTGCAGACAATATGCGAGATCATAACCAACCACTCTGATACCATGTTGGGGATTTGGTTTAATGTGATATGAAACAAATAAATAGTACTATAGATAATCGAAGAGGGATAAGATCCAAAGATAACATGTGGTGTCTAAAGACACCATTACAACACTTAACCACAATGCATTGAAAACAGAACATCACAATGCATGTTGGACATCTTGTAAATAATAACAAGAACAACAATATCGATATGATAATGACCCATCGGGTCTACTATTTATAGCTTCAATAGATAAACAACTTCCTTGGAATCAAGAAGATCTTGTTCACATATAATCGCCAATTGTTAGAGTTGACTTTATCAAATCTGCATTGTCTACTCGGCTCGACAAGAATGCTCAACCTATCCATCCATGCATCCAACTTGTATTCGATTGCTTGGCTAGTCGATCCAATGACTGATTCTAAGAGAATAGACTAATGTAGATATATAATTGATCGTCCAAACGATTGTTTCCATATGTAGGTCGACCACCCAACCGTTTTATTCCAGGAGAACTGTGATGAACCATCATAAGTTGATGTTTGAAAACTTTATTTTCCCAAAGTGTTACCAGTGCCTTTATCTTTGTTCATCAAAATAAGTATTTCTTTGAACTTTTAAATAAATGCAAACAAAATTCACAAAAATTCACTAAACTAAGACATAAAGTCTCTAGGCATTTGTTAGCTCATTTAAAAGTTAACCAAAAATAAGTGGATTAAATCCCACCTCTATGTCTTTCAATTTTTCTATCCAATCCTGCTAATAAGATGGCCAAGGTTTGAGAATTCGAGTAGTTAGGAGGAGACACCCAAAAAATAAGATTCTTTCTTAGACCACAAGCTATTCCCCCAAAAACTATTTACTTAACCATTCCACACATATCAATAACCTAATAAAAAATCAAGTAAATTTGTAAAATTATAAAAATTACTATTATTTTTAGATATAACCTATCCTCTTACTTTTATTACTCATATAGTCATTCATACCCATTAATAATATCTTGTATAAAGATTCATACTCATTAATTGTTATAGCCCTAAATTTCTGTACACATCCATACCTGGCATTTGACCCTCTTACTTGCATTTTTTTCCAAGCCATAACTGAGTTTCTCTTCTAAGAAATCCATTTTTTGAATATGTATGCACCCTTCACCAATAATTCCCATGTACATATGCTTTATTCACTACTACAGCCTGCGTACGTACGCATGTGCACCACTACAACCCACGTATACTTGAAAAAGTTGCAAAAAATAAAAAATTGCAAGGAATTCGTTGATATTACGGGCTATTGGGTAGTTTCCCAACTAATCCACCCCCTATATCCCGTCACCCAACTGAATAACCATCATTTTTCCATATAAAGGAGGTGTTTGGGTCTCATTCCATGTCTATAAATAAGAAAAGTGAAACTCTTCCCATTTCACATCCCCTTCTTGCCTCAAGCATTTGCATCCCTTTTGTCAGAATTGCCACAGAATTCCCCAATTTTCCTTCCTTCCTCCATCATAAACCCATTATATTTCCCAAGAAGAAGGTTGAGAGGAGAATATATACGGAGGGTGCACTTGGATCTTGGTGAAGAGGATCTCGGACCAGGCTCCTGGAGTAGTAGCCAACTTTGGTTGTAAGTGATGATTGTATTATAAATAAAAGAAGTACTTTTTCTGTCCCAAAACATGATGTGTCAAATGTTTGCATTTGATTTATGTTTTTATTGTAACATCTAACCCTTATTTATGTATGAAATGTATAATTTTATCTTTCTATTTGTCTGTCTTTGAATGCAGGCCATCCTTGGGAGGAGGTTTGCAGTCAGCGAAGCCTTCAAGCGCGAGAAGATCGTCACCTGATGTGGAGTAAAGGTACAATTACCTCATCCTTCATATTTTTGTTTCTTGCGTAAGTCTGGGGTATGTTTGGGGTAGTTAG
>SNQJ01S0012973.1:139336-149452 GCA_010110895.2 Picea sitchensis
GTTCCATAACCTGATCATATTCTCGAGAAGAAGAATCTCTTTCTTCATTTTTTGGATTTTGAAGAACTTGAGGAGACCGCAATTCCTTAATGTGGCCTGTGATAGGGGAATTTTTAAGGTGGCCACATCATCGATCTCATGCTCACTTTATTTCTACTCGATCATGATTATTGCCGAAGTCACCTGCAATCATCAACAACCAAAATTCATTAGTCACGTTTTTTGACAATTTTTGGGCAATTAAAAAGCCCCCAAAAAAATGGTTTTCTTTGTCTATGAGGCCAACGACCCTTTCATATGCACATCGGTGTGCCAATGAATCCCACAGTAGCCACCATAGAACTCTAAAAACTGACAACACACCATTCACGTTTTGAGAAAGCGTTGGCAAATTTTGGGCATTTTTTCTTGTGTTTTTGGGTAGTGCCCTCTCCACCACTACATCAGAGCATTGGCACACCTTTCATTCTCTTGAAGAGGGATTTTCAAAATCGTACATCACTCCCCCACTTATCCTAGAGGAGTGTCGAGCCTTTTGGGGCGCTTGGGCCAACCCAGGGCATAATGTTTCGTATCTAATTAATGCCTTAAAACAAAATTTGAACTGTACAAATGAAAGAAAGGAAGAAGAGCACCAACCTGGTCCAAACGGTGAGGAAAATAGCTGACCGTAGCTCCGGCACCGAACAATGCAAGATTCACCTCCAAAGCAAAAATTCTCCACTGCTACAAATCTTTGCACAAATGAAATGTTAAATGATACTTTTTACCCCATTTTACTATTATAAATTTCATTTTTTCCTAAGATATAGTTATTTTTGGGTTTTGAAAATATTTTGGAGGCCTTATTAATCCCTGGGATGCAGTTTTGACATTATTGGTAGGTTTCGGAGCAATTTTGTTCGTTTTTTCATTTTTTCACATTCATGAGCATAGTCTTAGTTCGTTCTCAAGCTCAAAAACATAAGAATGCACTGGGTAAACTTTGATATTTTTTTCGGACCCACATGGATACACGAAAAAGGAACCCCTTGGAGTCGTCTTTAATCTCTTTTCAAACTCTCTAAACGTGAAAAGATTGTTGAGTGATCTTGCTTCCTTTCCCACTCGTTAAAAGGTTTGAAAGGGCGTCTTTCGATTGATAATTTATCTCTTTTTCGACCTCGCAAGACTAACATTATGAAAAAGGACCACATTGGAGTTGTCTTTAAGTCATTTTCAGACTCTCTAAATATGAAAAACCACCGAGTTTACCTTATTTGGACTCGTTAAACGATCATACATTGAAGGGCCCATACAGGACCAAACCCTTACTTCTTCTAGTTCGTTAAACAAAGGAAGAGGGACTTACCAAAGGTGAGTTATATTGATCATGTGTTACCCTCCTTGAGCTCGTTAAACTAAAAAGAGTTTCTCGTCTATTTGGATGGGGGAAAAATTGAAGGAAGCAAGCCAAGCAGTTTTTGAGAACATTACTAGTAATCCTTACATTCGCCCTTGAACACGACATTTTGTCTTTGCATGCATTTCAATCTGCTAAACCTATGCATTGAACCAATCCTTTGAGTTTCCTTACTCCTTTGGGTCACCCGACAAAAGTCATAGTATCCACTGAATTATCAATTTTTGGTCCTTGTCAAGTTTCTGCTATCATGCCTTAGTGTTCAAGGGAAGTATCTGCCTCAAGAGTCAACCATCACAAATTCTTGTTTCAATACCTGTGTCAGTCCATGTTCATTAGATCCACCAATTACATCTTTCTGTCAATTTCATGTCGTTGATGGGGGATACACCAAGGCCCTCCTTCGACGATTCTATTCATGTCGACTTCAACACATTATCCAGGAACTAGACTTAGAAACTGGTTATTACCTTGGGACCTGCATGCCTCAATGGCAGGACTCCTTGCATTTGACAATGGGTTTACATCATTTACCTCTAATCGGATGATTCCACGGATGTTTGACTTCAGCTCATCCATTCACATTCATTGGAATGTACTAGAGTACCTTGGGAATCATTGACATCAATGGTGATTTCCCTCACGCTTGTTAACAATTTACCTCATTGACCAGTAATCAAAAGGTTTCTTCCATGTTCGACATCAGGACATATATTCACATGGTTATATTCATACTACATCGGGATCGGTAAGAAGACCCTAGGTTGAGTAATCACTCTGATATATACTTTGCCCAGGTTGCGATGGAGTTTCTTTTGAAGATTGACACATATATTGTTACATAGATCCACTTTGTATTGGTTGTGGCTATGTCTTGTTGTCTCATAGATCCACTGTGTATTCTTCGTGGCTATGATCAGTTCAGTTCATAGGATTATAGATCCACATTGTATCTTCAGTGGCTATACCTTTTTGTCAATAGAATTATGGATTTGCAGTGTATTTTATGACGACCATACCTTGAAAGTCTTTATCACTCAAGCATAGGTATGTCTGCCTTGGGTTTGAAACATGTCATAATATTTGTTTGATGGTTGTGTGCAGCTTCTATCAGGTTCTCTGAGTCCGTACCCTTGCTTGAAAAAAGTCTACAAAGTACTTCAGTCATCAGTTCTGGTCTTCTAACTTCTCACTTTGGAAGGCAATCTATTACACATCAAAATTACTCATTGTGATGATGGCCTAGTGTCGTCATTACCGAATGTTGCAAGTCTTTCATTTCACCCACAAGTGTCACAAATATCATACTGTCATCTTTCCTATGTTTTGTCTTGGACGACATTATCAAGAACACTTACAGGACACCTCAAAAGACTGGTTTTGAAGAGGAGAAGTCATTTGACAAAGAGTACAAGTCTTTTGCCACTGAGAAAACCACTAAAAAATCAATTTTGGAAGGCAGCGCTCCCTTATACACTGTCAGGGAGTGCCAATGCTTTTTGACCTCTTTTGGGGGAGCGTTCTAATGCTCTGTTCCCCATTCTGAGGGAGCGCTGGCCTTTTTTGAGTGAATTTTTGGATTTTTGAGGGAAATCAGGGAAGAATCCCTTCATATATGGAGTTGGTTGGATTTATATTTGAGGTCAAGGATCGATCTTAGGGAAGATCCACAACTAAAGGAGAATAATCCTCAACTTATCCCAATAATCTCTTAAGTGGTTAGGCTTCTCCAAGCCTATATAAGGAGGCCTCTTCATGGTGAAAGGGGAGACATTGTGAAGCATCAAACTTATGATCTCATAAGGGAGATATCATTGAAGCATCAACATTTTGTGTGGATTATTTGAGCAAGGGTCTGGACAAAGAGAGCTTGGTGAAGCTACTGCACCTACATTCATGGATGTAAGCATCTCACTTTGTTTTCAATAATATAAATCTATGCTTGGATTGTTTCCTTTAAAGTTTGTGTACGTTTCATGAACTTGTGTCTTTCATAGATCCATTATGAAGCTAATCATGGTAGAGTAGGAAGTATCGTTGTTGTTGCTCATTGTATTTCAGGACCTTCTAAAGAACTTGGAGACCAAGATCAACCTAGATCGAGCAAGGACAAATGTCGATAAAAGGTATTTACCCTTCTTCCTCCTTCTTCTTTGAATAGTTTATCTTCATGCAAAGGAAAGTCAGTGTCCACCGATGGGTGTTATATATGCACTAAAAACACAATAAAAACCCTTAATTAAATTGTCAATCCAGGGTAAGTAAACTTAGAGTTGTAGAAAAATATATGCCAAAGGTAAAATGTTGGTAGGAGTATAGTCTAACTAAGGAAGGAAGCTATCTAAGGCTAATCTACTCAAGCAAACCTATCTAATGAGCAAATCCTACTAAGCAAATTGAAGCTAGGTAACCTAAGTACTTTTGGGCCAAGTATTGAAATATAGTTCCTAAGAAAGCAAATGAAAACTCTATGTAAAGCAAACAATAAGAAAAATCAAACTACCAAGCATAATAAGAAAATGACAAAAGAAAACTTCTTTAACTTGCCAACCTACATTCAATGAGCAACTATCCTATGAAAGCAAACAAATAATCAAGTAAGAAAAATCACCTATCTAACCTATTAAAGAAAATAGACAACTAAGCAAAGACACCTAACTAAGCTACTAAAGAAAAATACAAATAAGCAAAGGCACCTAACTAACCTACAAAAGCAAAAGACAAGTAAGCAAAGGCAACTAACTACTGCAAGAAAAACTTCTCATTGAACAACTATCTAGCCTAAGAGGCAAATGGACTAAATGCCTAATGCAAAACTGTTTCTAATGCGTGAAAGGAAATCTAAATGCTCAATGCAATGCATGAAAGGAAATCTATTCTATTGAAAGCAAGAAAGACTAACAACTAATTCTTAATCTATGATAAGAAAACTACTATCTATCAAAGAAAAGTCTATCTATCTTACAACAACAAATAAGACTATTTTCTAAACTTATGAAAACAAGAAACTATCTCTTCTAATCTATGAAAGAAAGAAACTATCTTTAATCTATGAAACACTCAAATGTAATGCTGGTGGTTGTGCGAATGCCTTCGGTGGTGACCGATGATATCTCGATGACACTTGACAACAAAGGACAATTCCAACGATATAAACTCAACACTAATCTCAATGGCAAAATGAAAGGTATGGATTACACAATCTAAGGAGAATTTATCCATGACAAAGATAATGTTAAACACCCTGCATATTCATGTATAAACCATCAAAAACATAACGATATCATCATTATTTAACTAAGAAATTTAATTGCATTTTCATCTATGAAAGGAAATTGCATGAAATAAAACTATACTATGTCTATTTTAACCATTCAAACTATGATAAGAAAATGAATTAAAAACATAAATTAAACTATGATATTAAGAAGTAAATATACAATTACATTAACCAATAACTAAGTAAATGAAATCTATGTAAAACTAAGATAAGCAAACTATAAAAAATGGAAGTAAATCTATCCATCCATCAATCTTTGTCAAAAGAAACCCAAATTAAACTATGTTCTGTTCTAATTAAAAAAATTGTTCTAAACTTGACTGTAAAATTATAAAAGAAAGCACAATTTAACATCTAACTACATGCGAGGTTAGTATAGTGAGAGAGAGACTTGGGATTAGTATGGAGACTTGCAATCCTTTTCTAATCTACAAAATCAACACATGCTAACACATATCATCATCTAACCTACAAAAGAGAAGTAAAACAGTAATCTATAACAAACTAATTGATTAAATAAAAACATGCATATACAGGAAGTAAGAAAGAGCAATTTAAATTAAGAAATGTGTAAATAAACATAAGAACAATCACCAAACTGTTGGTGCCCCCCCCCAACAAGTCGTGGCTACCTCTTACAAGCACACCACAAACTTCAACAGGTCGAATTCACCATGAAAGCTTGAAAACGCAGTTCTGGCACAATTGTGGCAATGTAAAACTAAAAATAGAGAAAAATGAGTTTGTCTCCAATACAATGGTTCTTCTACTTGCTCAACTATCTAATGACCATCATGGAAATATTTATAATCTTACAACCCAAGTGGTCGACCACAGGAGGGTCGAACCACCTCTAAATTCGGCAAAATACAATAATTGATGCCATAACTAACAAAACGGAGCAAGCCAATAATCGCCATCTTTAGACAACTGAAACCAAGTTGTCTTAAGCTTAGTAGATGGAAGGGGCGATCATGAAGATGTGCCCGATTTGTCCATCATTGGCCGCCAATGCCATAAACGCCAAGTCGCCTTGCATTTTTGTGCAATACTGGGTGCTGGAACGAGTGTCGGATCGAGTACCAAAACAAGTGCTGGAACGAGTGCCAGATCAAGTGCCAGAACTGGAAACATGGTGTGTTTTGTCCTGTAACAGCAGGAAAACATGAATTAACTCTTGGAAATCATAGAACATGATGAATTAAACTTGATTTAGTCATTAAACATGAATTACACATGCCTTATGCCGATTATACCATTTTATCATAAAATTCTTCAAAAATATCCTTTAAAAGATGAAAAACGCATATGTACCTATGGAAAAAAGTGTATAATAACGTCATTAAAATGATCATATCTCAGGCCCAACATTACCCCCACACCTACGATTTTGTAGATCTCACTGCAAACAAAAATAAGTTACCCCTCGTGACTAGGCTTGCTAAGGAGGGTCAGCTTTGGAAGCCTCTCCTTCTTGCTGTGAAGACTTAGCCTTGTGCCTCTTGTGTTGCTTTAATTGTTCTTTGAGGCTGCGGTTATATTGGGTCATCCCATCGACCAACCATTGAAGGGAGTTAACATTTTCCTGAAGGACTGCATTGTCATGATGAAGGTGTGCATCTATTGTCTTCCTCTCTTCCAACTGTTTAAGAAGCTGATGGTTTTCTTTTTGTAGTTGCTCTATGGTTGGAACATAATCGGTGATCTCTGAGGAAGGCTTATATCCTTTGAGGAATGTGGACAATTTATCAATTTTAGGATTTAGAGTGGGCATAGGTGAAGTAGGAGTGATGGGAGATCGGAAAGGTGAGGTAGGTTCTAATTTTGTTTTCCTTAGTGGCTCTAATCCATCTGCAGAGACTTCCCTAAGTTTCTTATGAGGACTCTCAAGGTTGGAGGATACTTGGATCGGATCCGAAGCAGGTGAAGGTTTTGCGTAAGGTTTGATTCTTGTGTTCTGGGTACTCTTCCGAAAGGGTCCTTTGCCAAATCGATTGGCTCCCCTCTTGTTTGCAGGAATGATGGGAAAGTCTTGCTGCATTACTTCTTGAATATTTTTAGGTTTAGGATCAAGAGAGAGTGAAGGCATTGGGGGGTCAACAATGGGCTTATTTTTCTCTTTGCTCTTGGTCTTTTTACCTGATGAAGAAGTAGGGATATCAACAAGATTTTGGTATTGTTCCGACAAAGAGAGGGTTTGTGCAAGGGAGTTTGGAGTTATTGGAAAGTGAGGCTTGGATGGAGAGATAGTTTTTAGGCTAAGTGGATTTTTGTCGGTCTTAACTATCAAGTGGGGGTTTGCAAATTGGTAGATAAAGGCATCCCATTTTTTCCCCTGTTTCTCTAACTCGGCTAGAACAAAGATCTTGATCAAGCCATGGTGGAAGAGACCATTGTGGGGGTTAGTCACATTTTTCCTCACTTGAGAGGACATCTTCTCCAAGCTTTTGAGAAAATAGAAGGGGAAGTTTAAGGGTTTGCTGAACAGAAAATGAGCCAGCAATCTAAAATGACAATCTTTGAAGGTGGAGTATCTGCCTTCACATGTAATTAACCTTGTGATGACGATGAGGGGGTTAACCAATTTTGGATTTATCCACTCCTTAGCATACCCTTTTTCTCCTGAAATGCTCTCAAATTTGGGCTTAAACACCCTGTTGTAACTTGAGCACGAAAATTGATGATTCTTGAACAATCTATCTCCCATTCTTGGGAGCTTTGATGCAGCAGAAATGGACTCTTATGTGACTTCAAATATAAGAGACCCTACATGTTTTGTCTTACCATCAAAACCAATTGCAAATTGCATAGAGAGGTCGTCATCATGGCCCTGTAAGCTAGATAGAAATGGCCCCCAGCTAGCACGCAAAAACACTTTGCTGCACTTTGTGAATTCTGGAATGGAAAAATATTATTCATAGGAGGAGGGTTTGTATCTCCTGGGAATTGTGATAGAGTTTGAATTCACCAAGCAAGGGAGAAATCGATCCATGCAGAGGCACGGGTTAAGAACAAGCCAAGAGATGGCACAAATTTGGCACGGTCTGAGTGCGATTTGAACAGAGGACGAGATGGCAGAGGTTGGGTGTGATTTCCTAATGTAAAGGAGAGAAATTGGCAAGGGTAAATGAGATAATAGAGTGCCCAACCCGATTTTGGATGCTCTTATGGTGGAGTACATTGCCCACATGTGCGCGTGAGCTGCCAAGTGTGGTAAATTCGAATTCGATGGCAAGCTTGGGAGCAATGTATTGGTGCGTATTTAGATCAATGCCCAAGTATTTTGACTTGGAAATTTGATCATAACCATATGAAGCATCTTTTAATCAATGCCTGTAACAAATTTAATTGAATGTAATTGAATTCTGGTTCTCTGGAATCTAGGACAATTATTGGTATGCAATGGCACTTCGTTTGGCACCTCATAGGACACTTCATCCAGTACCTCGTCCGGTACCTCATATGGTACTTCGTCCGATATTCCTGTGTTAAGTGTATTTTCACCTCTTATAATGGATGGCCTGCAATTGGAAGTGTTTTGACAACCACAATAGTTAATGAGTAGAGGCAAAATGCTCCATGCTCACTCATTATTCTGGCATATGACATATAATGTCAAAAACCTACAATGAACGGGTTATAGCAAGCATAAAATGTATTATCAAACCTACAACATGCAACTTATAATGAATGATAAATCGATAAAGAGTGGTTTGTTAAGTATGTGTTCAGTAATTTATAGCACACAGGAGTTTAAGCATTTCAAAAATAACATGACTATCACTGTAATAACTTGTATCATAGAAATAATACAAAAATTCTTGCAAAGACCTACTTCTCTAGGCAATGATCATTTGTCAGCTCATGAACCCCTCCCCCACACCTAAGTATTGTGACACCTCACCATAAAAAGTATAGGAAACTAGTCAGTATCCCCCAATAGCCGAAGATTTATAGTATGTCAAGTGTAAAGATAAAATTTCACAGCTTGGTCTGACGAGACAGTTAGAAGATGGCCCCACCTATAGGATACGAGATCCTATATATAGATAAGAAGAGGTAGGCAAGAGAGTTTCAAGATAGTATTAGAGTCATTTCCCAATGGAAAGTTTATGAGATTCATTAATCTTAGCTTAACCACACATACTCCATGTCATCTTTGTCTGCAAGTAATGTCGTACATCAGGACACGTTTAAATTTAGTATTTATTTTTGTGAGATTATAATCCTCGCTAGGTAGAATGCCCCGCTGCCAACGATCCTGTTCAATACTCTGACGGGTTTTCCTAGTGATACCACAGGCCGGTACCTACTACCAATAGACATGTTTAGTATCCCAGTGGGTTAGCCTCTTAAACCCTCAAAGACTAGCCCTCCATCTTTTAAGATTTTAGTATAGGATTGCTTATCCAATAAGATGGGGGAACAACTCTGAAACAACTTTTTATTTCTTTTTCTTTTTAATTGGGATGGTATTTATGTTAGAGGATGACTTTCCATTATATTATTAGTGATTTTCTCGATGTAAGGGGTACTTAATCATATGTGGCCTATATAAAGATATGATATAATCAAGCTATTTAGTGTGTAGTGGATGGTACCATTGAGAAAGAACAAAAAGGTATCTCTAGGCTCAACTTACTTTCTTCCTTTGTAGTTATTGTGATGTTTCCATGACTAACTTCTAATTAGACTTCCTTGTTACTCTTTGATAAAGAAACTTGACTCACTTACTCAGGTTTCTTGGAAAAACTGTACGAGAAACCTCTAGGCTTGATAGTTATGGTATCACTTCCTTATACAGTGGTGAAGAGTTTCAAGAGAAACTGCTTTAGAATGCCTTAAAAAATGATAATGTTTGCAAAAATATGGCTAACTATAGTAAGACAATATTCATTTGATGCTTTAGCAACAAAAAATTAAAGTATAACAATGTTTTAAGAAAGAATCCTTGAAATTGTGTACTCCTAGCGAAATAAATACTTACAGAAATATCTAGAATTGCCTTATTAACAAAATGAAAAAACTATTTACATATGTACAGTAGGAAATTCAGAAAAAATTTCAAGAACAAGGGGGGACTTCCCCATCTACTAAGGCCAATGCCTTGTCAGTTGATGTGACTTGTAGAAAATCTTCTCTGGAAATGGGCTTATGATAAAATTTAAGTCGATGTCCATTTACCACAAAGGAGACTTGTCCATCGTCAATTGTTTTAATTTTTATAGCTCCATTGTCATATACAATGTCTACCTCATAAGGGACCAACCACTAGGTGGTGATCTTTCCTTTGAAGGTTTTGAATTGGGAATCAAACAACAGGGCCCAATCACCAGGCTAGAAGTGCTTCTTCTTAATAAACTTGTCATGCCACTTGATCCTCTGGTTTTGGATTAATATCGTCCGTTGGATGGCATCTTGCTTGATTTCATCC